>MPUH01000795.1:0-34604 GCA_001970955.1 Stentor coeruleus | reverse complement strand
GTTCTATAATAAGTAGGACTTTTGACTCAAGATCTAAGCTTAAGCCATCGTCAGCTACTACAAAATCTTTTGTCTGTTTTAAAACAAAAACCTATCATAGAAAAATATAGGAATTGGAATAGTGCTCCGATCGAGTTTGATTTATGAGATAGTAAAATTTTCATAAATTTCTTAGTATTGCTTATTCTATAATTAATACTCACAAAGTATTTTAAAATTAGCATAAACATTTATTTAAACATGAATTTCATGAAATATATTTATACATCAAAATATAAAAATTTTTATAGAAATTAGGAAATCCTAAATTCGATCATTCTTCTAAATTGACACTTTTTCAGTCCTGAGGGTTTTCAATTTAATAACTTTAACTATAATTAAAAATCTGAACTTTACTTAATATTCTATATTCTTCTCTTATTATTATAATAAAAAAATATTTTATTATATCCATACTATAAGATAATTTATTTCTAAATAGCAAAATAAAATTCACAAAAAAATACTGTGCTCGGCCCTAGGTATTAATATATCCTAATATAATTTAACTATTAAATATAATAATCTATAATAAAACAATAAACTATTAATTCAAACCTATAAACCAAAACATTAAACATATAGTCTATGAATAATTTTTTTTAGCTAACAAAAAAAAACATAACTCCAACTTCTTCCACTCAATCCCTAACAATTCATATTCACTCATAATAAACTTTAAAATGATATACTCTAAACTAATAAAAATATTATGTTATTTTATCTAAAATTCTCATCATCTAACTTACCTTAACTACCCCCAAGAACAAATATAGAAAATATATGAATCATAGCAAAACCTTTTAAAACAAGATTTTAAATTTACCACCACGAAACTCCAGCTTCATATAAACTTACTTTTTATTATCTTCTATAAACGAAAAGTCATTTAAATCGATTAAATAATTTTTCATGTCAAACCCTTTCACGTTTCTTATAAAATAACTTAATACCAATAGAAAAGATATACTTATAAACTTGTAATTTAGTTTATTATAAAATGGATAACAGCGAGCAAGAAGTGTTTGAATTTGAGAAAAAATCCTCATTCTCATTTTCCAAAAGTTGGCAAGGGTTCAAAATCGCCTTAATGGGTACTCTATTTGTAATGGCAAATGATATGGAGCTTTCACTAGTAATGAATGTAATAGCTATGGTCATTGACTTCCTGCAAATGTTAGCTTTTCCTTTTAATCAAAATTCTGGCTTTCCATGGAGCGATAGACTAACAGGCTGGCTTGTTGAGTTATGTAACGGCATCCAGCTTGAATTTTATATCTCAGGAAGCAACCCTTTGCAAAATCTGATCCTGTATATAATAGCTATATTTCTGGTCTTCCTAAACCTGGCAATTATATGTATAGTAGGGTATCGATTTATCAAAAAAAAAGCCCAAAATGTTTTCCTTTTAAAAATGCTAAGGTCTGTCACATCTTTGCTAACTACTGTGTTTTTTATGCCTGTGC
This sequence comes from Stentor coeruleus, assembly GCA_001970955.1. Lineage (NCBI taxonomy): Eukaryota > Ciliophora > Heterotrichea > Heterotrichida > Stentoridae > Stentor > Stentor coeruleus. The sequence goes on along the minus strand of MPUH01000795.1, from coordinate 33,099 downwards.
TTTCTGTTTTTGTGCTGATTGCTAGTTGCTCGCTTCATAGGAGTTTAAATGTTGGAGGCTGTCCAGCAGATGATAGCAAGGTTTTATTCATTTCATCAGTGATATTTTCTATTTTACTATGCACAATAAGTCTTGTTGTATGTGCAAGTTTTTACGAGCTCGACTATAAAAGTGATGATGCTTCAGCCAGACCTCACGCAAGAATTGAACTTATCTACTTGATGGGGAAAATGGTTATAACTGTAGTTTTCAAGATGTGTGAGCAACAAGAGTATAACTTATTACAAATATTTGCTATACTTGGAGTTGGCATTCCTATGACATTCTTATATGCAATCTATATGCCTTTTTATAATTATTGGATTTCTGTCCTTCAAGCCCAACTTGTAGCAATCTTTACCTGGTCAGGGATATGCCTAGCCCTTGCACTTTTTATTAATAACCCAGAAGATCCAGGACCTGCTATGCTTTTCTATGTAGGTAGTGTTTGTGTGTGGATTTTGACTAAAGAAACTTGTGACTGGTGGAGAAGGAAACTAGTTGAAAAAAATATTTATACAGTTAACAACCCATATCAAGTAGAGCTTCATGCTAGGTTTATGATATTAGAAAGGGCTTGTACTTATAAGACTGAAGAAGAAAAACTTTTAACTGAAGCTGAAGACTTTTATTACCAGGCTGAAAGAAAATTCCCTGAGTCAAGTTTATTAAAAATCTTTGTAGCGCAGTTTCATCTGACTTATAGGGACAGGCAAGAAGCAATTCCTAAACTTGAACAAGCTGAAAGAAGGTCTCCAGCTATAGATGAACAGTTTATTATATATAAAACCAGGCAAAATGTAGGCAAAGATGTTATTACGATGGTGACTTTTACAAGCTATATGGAGTCTTCATCAAAAATGGAGATCGTTTCGTTGAGTTACCAGCTTGAATTCTGGAAAGCTCTTACATTAAAATCCTCAAACAACGACAACCAACTTATTTTCCTATCAAAAAACATAACAAAGAACATAGACACTGCAGCTAATAACTACAAATTTATGCTCTCAATTGACAGAACACACAAAAAAATGGTCCCAATGTATGTTTATTTCATGGAAGACGTCCTCCATCGTGTTGATGAAGAAGTCAAAAACCTAAAAAATCGTCTTAGGGACATGATAGAAAACCACAACATCAACAAAATCGTCAGTTCAAGCAAATTAGAACAACAGCCAAGAATCAGCATATCAATGGAAAAAACAACATTTGGCCGTATAGACAAAGTGAACCCAGAAATGATAAGCTGGATAAAATTGCCCAAAGCCAAACTTATGAATCAAAGAGTAGATTCTCTAATGCCTTATTATTTTGGACAATGCTTTGTAGCTTATTTGAATGAAATCAAAGAAAAGTGGGAAGAAATGCTTGGCCCACCTCCAGTTGAGATGTATTTTATTGATAATGATGATATGCTTATAGGCTGTACATGCAATTTTATACTGGAATCTGATGATAGCAGTGGAAAATTCCAAGGCAAAACTGTTGAGTCGTCGATAAATGTTGAAAGTAGGACGAGTAGTTTGCTTCCAGCTAAATCATTTGTTTCTCCATCACAAACAAAAAATTTTGATAACTGGCACCGACCAATAAATTGTGTTTTAGTCCCACACGAAGATAGCGAAATTGTGATTTTTATATCATCAGAATATCTTATAATGAACTTCAACTCAAAAGCTGCAGCATTTTTCGGTATGAACAATGAGATGATTGGTGTTAAAAACATCAAAGACTATGTCAGTAATTTCGACGGGCTATTTGAAAGAGCTAAAAAACATTTAGACATGAACTCAGGCATGCTTGTAGAATTTTCCCCAGTCCAAACTTTCCTTATTTCTAACAGTGGGACTTTTAGTAGAATCAGAATTTCTATAAATTCATATTGTGTAGACAACAATATTTATTATATTCTAACCATAACAGAGCCTGGTTCTTATTCAAAACCTACTCAGAGATTTTTTTCTTTGTTTATAAAATTCCTTGAAGTGTATTTGAAAAAAGGAGGCCATCTTGGTGGGAAGAATCCTGGGATTTTAAGCTTTGATGAAGAAGATGAGTCTGTTAGGATAAACAAACTTATGCATAGAGTTCGTAAGGAAGTTGAGAGTAAAAACAGTCAAAGGTCTCCAGAATTAGACTATTTAAGCAAGCTCATGTGGATTTTTATGATTTTAATGATGGCAGCTTTTGGTGGAAGCTATGCAGTTTCTGTATTATCATTTGAAAACTATGTATCAAAAATCAATAACTTGGATATACTCACTGATGTTAGAGCTCAATCAGCATCAATTAGTATGTATATAGTAATGTTGGATTTAAATAGACAAGGATTTGACATCCCTGATAGCCAAGAAACTATTATTAGTTATCTTATAGAAACTGCAGATAAGGCTCTTGATAATATTGACTATATATCAAAACATAGTGGACTTGATGAATTACAAGATCAGTCTTTAGCTTGTGTTAGTTTCAAATACTTAGGAGGATATGAGATTGTTTATTATAATCCTGTAAATGCACTTATACAACAAGCAACTTATGCTTTGAAATTGTCTAGAAGCGGCATTTCAGATTTCAATATTTTTAACAACTCATATGCTTTTTGGTGCTTTTTTAATGGAAAAAATGCTATAAGGAATTCGCTTGATGATATTTCAAACAAACTGGTCAGCACGGCAGAAAAAAGCAGGCAGGAAATTGAAAAGTGGGCCTACACCTTTGCGTCTATTGAAATAGCCTTGATAATCGCAGCGATTTTTATATCTTTACCTTTAATACTCAAATCAGAAGAACTCAACATGAAGATTATTAGAGTTTTCTACACACTTCCTAATTCTATATTGTGCTATTTACAAGACATAACGAAAATCAATTTGGAAATGAGAAAAGATAAGCATTACCCCGATAACCGTAGTCGTTATCAAAGTGCTGAGGATTTATGGGAAGAATTTCTTATAACAAACGAGCGTAAAAACAACAGATCTTTTACTACAATTCAAGAAACTCCAACATATCAAGTGACATTCTGTAAGAAATTCAAAGCATTTTACAAAAACTCATTCACCAAAAGACTTATGATATATTGCATTATATCAGCTGGGATTTCTTGGGGTCTTCAAACTTATGTGGGTGTTATAATTCCTACAATAAAGCTTGATAGTGCTGCTATGATTATTAAAAATTCAGGGTTGATTTCTGCATTCCAATCACAAGTTTCTTCTAGTTTAATAGCAGAAATCCTTGTAGCAACAGAGGAAAATTCTATGAAAGAAGCTGAAGATGTTTATAAATACCTTAACGACAGTTCGATTTTTGTATATCCGAATTCAGAAAACACATTCTGGGACGTCCTAAACAACACTGATTTCTTAAGGATTTACTTTAACATGCTTATTGAAGGAAACATAAGCTTAGGTGTTGACTATGATAATATGTATTCTTTACAAATCAGTCAGTTTATAAATGATTTCATACCTAATGCCTGCCCAAGCTATATCGATGACTGTAGTTATTATAAATATTTAGTTTCCAGAGGATATTTCTATGCAATCCATTCATCAATAATCGATTCTGAGTTCCTTGCTTATTACATATATGAAAATCGTAACTTGTCGATTTCTGATAGAATGCTAAAGACTTCATCTGAATTACTCCCTTTACTTAAACTCCAATATCATTATATAAACGCATCTTGTTATGAAGTTGAGCATATAATCATAAATTATTATACAAGTATTGTCAATACTTACAACTTCATTCAAGAAATGGTCCTTATTTTTTACTATATTTTCTGTGTTTCGTATATGATTTTGATATTTAGAAGGACCTTGAATTACCATGAAAGGAAGAAAAAAATGACCAGATCTATGCTTTTGCTTCTTCCACAGAGGGTTGTTGAATTCTCAAAGCATATCCAAAAAGCTTTAGAAAATATGGACTACGATTAAGTTTGTTTTTTTTCTAGATATATAGTAAATAATTATTGTAAAAATGAGCATGAAGTTTTTCTGTTACTATGAGAGATGTGGAAGGGCTTTTCAGAAAGAACAAGACTTGAAAACCCATATGTCCCGTCGACATAACAAACCTAAAACTTTATCAGAAGAGCAGAAAGATCAGGATAAACTTGAAGGTAAAATCAACATAAAAAAACCTCAAAAAGCACCAATTGACGAGACTTGTGATATACAAAAGCCAACAGTAGAACTCATACTTGAAAGTTCAGGACAGGATGCTTTAGAAGATGTGACTGAAGTAATAGCCAATTAGCTTATTCTTAAAGGAAAAGGGCTTAAAGAATTCATATCAAATGATGATGTGGACTTAGAAGACTTATCTGAACTTGAATTTCTGTCTTTATCTCATAATTCTATAACAAAAATAGATGGAGTTGCTGACCTTTTACACCTTAAAGAACTAAATCTTAACAACAATCTTATAAGCGATATAAGTGCATTAGAAAGCCTGGCCCAACTTTCTCGACTTTTTTTGGCTAATAACCAGGTTAAAATCATTTTATCATTGAAACCTTTAAAACAATTATCAGAACTCAGTGTTTACAATAACAAACTATATGATTTAGACTCTTCATTAAAAATTTTAGCTGAACTCCCAAAGCTTAAATCCTTAGAAATTGAAAGAAATCCTTGTACGCTTCAGACAAAAAACAGTAGATATAAGATTTTGCATAAACTTAGACTTGATAGCTTGGAAGGAGAGCCTATAACTGATGTTGATATACAGATTTGTGTAAAAATGTTTGGAGAAAGGCAGGTTTATGTACCAAAAAATGTTGTAGGGAGACTTAGGGCTAATGCAGAAATACAAGGAAATGCTGAACGTGAGCTTTTGGTTCAGGAGATTGAAGAATTAAAAGAACAATTGTCAGAGATTACTGAAGAAAGGGATAGATTGAAAGAGGAAAAAGAAAAAGCTAGTAAAGAAAGCGCTGAGTATTTAAAAGATGAAAATTCAAGACTTAGGAAAGAAGTTGCTGGGATGTTTGTTTTGCTTGATGAAGTAAATGATTTGAGAAGTAGGCTAAGAGAAGGAGTTGGGGCTTATTCTAGTGAAATTTATGAGGAAAATCAGAGACTTCGAGTTAGGTTGAGTGAATTAGAAAAGACACAAGAGGAAAGTAAAGCTTTTAGAAGACCATATACTAGTGCTGGAATGAGGCCGGTCACTGCTTCAGTTCAGGAAGCTGGAACAGATGAAATTTATGATTATGTTGAACGCAAAAATAGGATTCTTATTAATATGGACAGCAAAGTACAAAATTTCAAGCAGGATGTTAAGAAAAGTGCAAGGTAAATAAGTTAATAGTAGATTAAATTTGTGCTTGAAATTTTTTTATTAAATGATAGAAGTTATGGAAAGAGGTATTAGAATAGATTTAGGTTTGAATATTAGGTCAAAACTTATTAATAAAATTATAAAGTATAGTCATAAATACCATTGTTAAATATCGAATCATAGGCTAAATTATATTAACTATTATCTATTCTTGTTCCATTAAAATACACTTAAGCATTCCTCAGATTAAATATCATATAAAACTATCAAAAACAAAAAAAAAAAATTTCTTCTTGTTAAAATTATCAAATTAATAGCCTTAAACTACCTCAAACACAATCTAAATTTGTATCCTTAAAATGATTAATTACCTGTTATAATCATTAAAAATAAGTTGCTAATCATCTTCAAGTGGATTATGTTCGTATTTAGATTCTTCAAATTCAATAGTTTTTTCTTTTAGTAGAGCCATGTGTTTGGAATCCTCAATTTCTATTTCTGCTTCATCAGGGTTAGCTTTTCTTTCTAAATCCTCTTTTAATTTTTTCTGTTCTTCAAGGCTATCTTTGTTGATAAGTAATGGCTTCAAATATTTATTATCGAAATCTCTCCAAGCTCTATGCACCCAGTTTCTTTTTCTCTTAAAGTCTTCAACTAAAAGCAAAGTAACTTTCTTGTTCCCAAAATATGATTCCCTGTAATCCCCATCGGCAACAGCTTCTAAAATGCTGCGGTTTTCTATAATCGCCTCTTTTGGAGAAACAAATAATACCCACCAAGGCAATATCGCTCCATATACTAACATAGAAAATATCACAATATACAAAACTGTTACCTGAAGCATATTTTTATTTTCAATATCAATCAAAATAATCAAAGCAAAAGCAATCGTCCCTCTAAAAAGTCCTCCTACCCATACTATCGCGCAATCTTTAAAATCAAACGGATGCTTTTTATTTACAAAATGTCTAAGTGCTGCTAATCCAAAAACAGTAGCAAATCTACAAACCAATATAGCTAAAAGCATTAAAAACATAAACAAAAATGAAAAATCCCCAACATCATAACTTAAAGCAGTCAAGCCAAGATATGCAAAAATCAAAGCTCTAGTACCATCACCAAGCAAATAAAACGTATCATTTACAACAATTCTACTATCAGGGTTCATATTATAATAAGCTAATGACTAGATATTATCGCAGTAATAAGTATAGTTATTATACCAGAACAATCTAATATAGCTGCTATTAAATATCCTGTCCATCCTACATAAAACTGTAAAGCGACTTCTTTACTTGGGTTGTTTTTAATCTGAATTAAATTTTTTGTCATAAATGAACTGATAAATCCTAAAATAAATCCTAATACTACACTTAAAACCAGATTGTATAGAAAATACCCTAGAAATAAAAAGAAATTGACTGTAGTGAATTTATCAAAGTCTGAATCAGTGATCGCATTAATGAGGATTATTGATATTGCTGTTCCTATTATGAATTCTCCAAGCATGATACTGTTTAAACGTGGAGTTTTGTTTTCTCTTAGGATTGATAATGTTACAACAGTTTCAGTTGAACTTAGGACTGCACCAAGAATTAATGAGTCTTTTAATGTAAAAGTATTAACACTTGAAAGCTCATTTTGGATTTTTGATATGTTGCTGAAACCCCAGGCACAAGCTGAGATTAATATGAAGTTGATTAGAGTTCCGAGAACACCGTTTAAAATTATTACCCCGATGTTTCTGAAAAAACGCCTTCTTTTCATGTTGTAACCTTGTCCAAATATTAGAAAAGGGAGCATAAAGTGGAAGAAAAGGGATGTTTCGAATTTAGATGGAGTTGACCCTGATGCTACAGTGAAAATTAGTCCAGATAAGATCCCTAAAAGTATACAAATGCCAGACTCATGGACTAATCTAAACAATATGCTTATTTCGCTTAGCTTCTGTAATACAACCGAGCTCAGTAAGAATATAGCTACGAGGATAAGGCATATTAAAGTCTCTGCTGCTAAGGCGTCTGACATTTATATTTATCGCCAATATTAAATCCACCGCTTAAACAATACTTATTCTAAAAAATCCACTCAAAACATATAAATAATTCTATCTCTATCTAAATCTTATTATTTATTAATCTTAATGGAAAAAAGGAAATTTCTAAGCAAAGGAAGACTCACCAAAAATAAATCAGACTTAAGCAAATCAACTCTTGAAGCTTTAAATATAGACTCCCTTATTAAATTTACTAAAGCTGACATAGTTTAAGATCTGAAAAACAAAAAAATTATACCAATCCCATCTCGGAATGTTAAACCCATTCTGACACTCCAAAACTCAAACCAGAAAACTTAGAATCTTATAAAAATAATTTATTGATCTCAAGCTAATCTAGAAGCCTATTATGCGAACTATATAAAAACTTAACATAAAAAATTAACAACAGCTTCAATGTTTATCAATGATATTCTTAACAATATTTTATTTTTCGAATTTTGTATGCTGGGTTAATTCTAGGAGATGGGACAGTGATATTTAATTCTGATAAGAAAAATTGTGGTGAACTGACAAAATTGGAGAAAAGTTTGAAAATTTTCATATAGGTTGTCTCAGGAGTGCTTATTTTGTTCCATCAATTACCATACTTTATTAAAGATATGCATACATAAGTTATTAATAAATATAATTTTTTTAAATCATATTTGAAACTATTAAATATTTTTATGGTGATTTACTGATATGTTGATACATGGTACAATAATAATTAAATACTTTTCAAACCCTAAAATACTTAAGAATATAATAAAAGCTTTAGTACCTATAAAATTATATAGTAAATTTTCATATAGTTGTAAACCACATCTCTATAAAAAAAATCCAGATTAACATACTAAAGTAAGCATAATATAATAAATGTATATATCTTATTTATATAATAAAAATAATCCTAAAATTGCAACTATGAAAATTTATCATACCTGACAAATACAAAAAAATAGCTAATTTCCACTAATTTATTTCCACTTTATAATTCATACACTAAAGGATATCTCTAATTAACTCATTAAGTTTTTTGACCTTTTTATCAATGTCCTCTATGTAATCATGGATGTTATGTTCTTTTTTTAGCCTAAAAAGCTCTTTTGCTTCAAAAATTTTCGGAAACTTGCTTTTGGCTACATTAACTCTATATTTAGACAAAGCTTGTAATTTTTGTAAGTAATTAAATCCTTTACTACTTGAATTTCTAGATTGAATTTTTAATCTTCTAATAGACCTGTATTCCTTATAAGATATGCTTGGAACTCCTAATTTTACTTGATTTACTGAGCCCTTTGATTTCTCACGAATATCCTCTATTGATTTACTGTATTGATCAGGTAGTTTATGACTATCGATTCTACTACATATGTGAAATCTTTTTTTACATCTGGTTTTAAGGAAGTCTTCAACAAATTCGGGCAAGTTCTCTGAAAAACGAATTGATTGAGCCATGATTAATTTACAAGGTATGAAGTAGAAAAAAATAAATTATGATTTGTGTATAAGAAATTTAATTGAAGTATTTGGTTGATTTTGGGTTGAATATTATTGTGGTTAAGTGATTCAAGATTATATTAAGTTTATCTCCATAGGGGAATTAAAGTTTAGATGGCTTTTATAAGAATGTTTGATTTTTATAGCGTATTTATTAAAAGGGAAAAAAAAAAGAGATTATGATTAAAAATGCAGTTTTGAGATTGCTTTTTGTGAGAATTTTTTAAGACCTTGAATGGTTTTGATGAAACTGCTTGGATTTATTTTAATCTTTTTACTAAAATTATTAGAAATTTTGAGTTATGCAAATCTTAAATTTTGTTAAATAAACATGAACTAAATTTGTTATTAAATTAACGGGCTATTTTTTCGTTGGACTTCTAAGCTCAGCATAATATTTCTTCATCTGATTAATAATATGTCTGGCAATATCTTTGCTCTTAAACTTAAATGACATAACATTCTGCTGTCCAGCAAATATAAAATTTAGTACAGACGGGAATTCACGCAAACTAGTGATTTTTAAAAGCGAGTCCAACTTAGCATAATAAGCAAGTGAAACTGGGAATTTCTCATGTGGGCAGGCTCTCCCATACGCAAAAGTCAAGTCATTAAACAAAAGTACATATTTTTCTTCTGAGTCCTTATTAGACTTTTTATCATAAATCCAACATTTAAATCCTTCAGTTTTCCTGTTTTTCAACATAGTATTTACTGTAAACTCAGTCTCTGACTTATCCTGATCCTGCGATTTACTTCTTTTTTTCTCTTCAAAAGGCTCTTTGACCCTTCCCATAAAAGTTTGCTTAAGTTTATTTTTCATAAGTATCGAATAACTAGGCTGATCTTTCAAACAAAATTTGCACTTTTTTGGGTTGTGCTCTATAAGTTCAAGTTCAAAATACGTTATAAACTCATGACATTGCTCAAAACCCCCATCAACAACACTTATATACGGAAAACCTTTTATAAGAAAAGCTTGGAGTAAATTTTCAATCATAATTTGAACCTCGCAACCTTCACCATTTTCGCTTCCTTGCTTGATATCGAAACTAGATGTTTTAAAATTCGTCGACCCCATCAAGCAAATGTGAACACTACCACGAGATTCTAAAAACTGGTCTGGGTAATCAAGAACTGTTTGATGATTTTTATATGTCTCTTCAGGTAATAACAATGTATTCGGGATTACTCCTGAGCTTTGTTCTTTTTTAGTCCTACAATCTATAACCATAAGAGAAGTTTTTTCTTTTCTTTTTGCACACCACAAGCATCGTACATGGATACAGTCACATATTTTTGACTCTGGATATGCCATATGTAGTATTTCTTGTACAGGGAGAATCAAACAGTACTCTTGTTCTAATGATATAATTGTCTCATCTATTCTGTCTAAACTATAGAAATTGTATTGCATAAGACGAAGCCTTGTTGAATATGGGGTTGATTTTTTGATGTTCCTAGCTCGTTGGAGTATGGAAGTTAAGTCTTCAATTGTTGCTATTGATAAATGGGATATTGCATGGGCAATAAGTGAATCTTCTTTGTTGATTATCAATGAGCGGAAGTTCTGTAAAAATGCAATGCTTATGTAGACGAGAAATAGTTGATCTTTTTCTAGTAAAAGCTCATACCAGAGGGTATAGAGAAGGTTGAGGTCATCAATTTTGAATGCAAAGGCTGTGAGGAACCAGGAAGTTGTATAAAGCTCAGGGGTTATGTTGTTTAATTGGAAAAAAGCACTTAGTCTTGGCTCGTGGTATCTCAAGACTATGCGGAATATTAAAAAATAGGCTTGAAGCGGTCTAAAGTCCTACATAACCCATACTGGGTCAGCGAACATTGCAGGCATTGTGATCTGGACAAAGCCTTTAAAATATTGGTAGGAAACGTGAGTTGGTACTCCATTCCTTGTCATAAGTACAAATGGAGCGCAGATTTCATTCATGCACTGCTTGTAACTGATATTTTCTTCTTTACAGTATTTAGTTAAAAAACACTCTAGCAGCTCGCGCTCAGTTTGGCTTAGACTTCCACTCTGGACTCTTTCAATATCAGCTTTGATAATGTCTTGATTTGGAAGATCAAAAGAAGTGTGCAGCTCAAACCCTTCTGAAGTCGACACTGCTAATAAAGGCTATTTTGATTTTACCTGCCAATGATCAAATCGCCCTCCTATGTCACCTACTGTTGCCATTATTTACTTATTCTCTAAGAACTTTCACTAGTAAATATGATTTATTACTCAGACTAACCCATTCACCGTGAAGGCTATAACCTAGACCTGCAAATCGGATATTGGTTATTTGACACTATAAACTCTAACTAGGGGCATGGAGCTTTTGTCACCGAAGGCCCTTGCATTTAACAAAAAGTCGTTGTAAAAATAATCGAACTCGGACAATTCTCAGACCATAATCTTGACAAAATCAGTAAAGAAATTCAAATAATGAGACTTTCCTCGCATCCAAACATTATAAACAATAATTTATGCTGTATTTCACAAACACAATTATGAATGATCATGCCTTTAATGAACTGTGGGTTAATCGGAACATATTAAAATATTTTTAGAGGGAATTCAAGATGAGATTTTGGTGGCGACAATATTGAAAGAGGCTTTGCTAAGATTAAACTATTTTCATGAGTATAATCAGATACATTAGGGATATTAAAGCTGGGAAAATACTTTTGTCTAGAGATGGGAAGATTTTGGAGTGACTGGGAATTTGCATATTAGGAAAATTCAAAAACTTTACTTGTAGTCCTTTTTTGATGGTTCCTAATGATTAGTCCGTGAAAGAAACTATTTTGAAACTGAGAGTTGGGGTTTTAATCTTTCATCAGAAAATGTAGAATTTATTTACGGGTTAAAAACTAAAAATGATAATCTATTTATAGGGATTGAAATTAATGAGGAAGACTATTAGATGATATTCAAGAAATAGATGATTGATTATTAGAAAAATAATTAGATGTAAAGAGGATTAATTTATGATGAGAATTAGATGATGATTTCTTTGGATATTGATATATATTATAATTGATGCTAATTTTAAATTTACTTTCATTTTTTATATTAATACTTTGGATGCAGCCATAAATTTTGCATTTTGGTATTTGTTAAGAAAAGCATAATTCAGATACCTTTAATAATGAGTTTTTTAATAAGTATTATTATAATATAGTTAATTTATGAATAAATGGAGAATTTGACCTATAATTTTATTTGAGTTTATATTATTATGATGAAGATGATATAGTAGCATTAATCAATGCTCAGGATTTGTAATTGGATTAAATATTTCAATTTTTACTAAGTCTTTCACTATCGAAATATACTCTATTTTCTAATCACATTAAATATTGCATCACTTGAAAGATTAGAGTGTAATCAACCTCTCCTATAAGTAAATTCCTAAAAACTGAAATTTTAAAATAATCCCTTTCTAAAAAAATGATTCTTTCAGTATTAAAATCATATTTATTATTTCAAAATTCAATATATATTTGATTTTTCAATTAATTTTTCTTATAAAGCCTTAGCATCACTCAATAATATCTAAATTTATAATCTTTCACCTAAATTTTACTCATTTTTTCAATATTCCTTCTACTCCTTACATTTGCCTAATCATAATAGGTTCTTCCTCACTTAATCAAATTTATAACTTCTTGCAATAAGCCTTTTTCTTCATCATCTTCTTCAATTTCTTCCTTAAATCTCTAAAAATCTTTTTCACCATCTTAAATCTAAATCCTACGNATCTAAATCCTACGTCACCCAAACGTCTCCCAAGCATTATCCACACTTTCTATATCTTCATCTCTTAAAAATCCTTTGTAAAAACAAAGCCAGACCCTTTTCTTAATTTTTCTTCTTTAGAAAAAAGCCATTCACCACTTAAATTATTCAATGACTTTTCCTCTCATTTTCACTTATAATTATTCGAAAAATGAGTTCAACATATCTCACTCATATTGGTGAACTTTCTGATGAACACTTTCTCTTTACTTCAGAAAGTGTTAATGAAGGTCATCCAGATAAATTATGCGACCAAATATCAGATGCAGTCCTTGATGCTTGCTTAGCTCAAGATCCAGATTCTCGAGTAGCCTGCGAAACATGTGCAAAGACCGATTTAATTATGATTTTCGGTGAAATAACGACTTTAGCCAATATTAACTATGAGCAAGTTGTCCGTGACACAGTAAAACGTATCGGCTATGATAATCCAGAAAAAGGACTTGATAGTAGCACTTGCGAAATATTAGTGGCTATAGAAAAACAGTCACCTGATATTGCTCAAGCAGTTCATGTAGAAAAATCAGCAGAAAATGTAGGTGCAGGAGATCAGGGCCATATGTTTGGCTACGCAACAAATGAGACCCACGAACTCATGCCTTTATCTCACTCTTTAGCCACAAAATTAGGTTATAGATTGACTGAGGTAAGAAAAAATGGTCTGTGTCCTTGGGTCAGACCTGATGGTAAAACTCAAGTTACAGTAGAATATGTTACTGAAAATGATAGAATACGTCCTTTAAGAGTTCATACAGTTGTTATATCCACTCAACATGACCCTGATATTACTAATGAAGAAATTAGATCTCAGCTTAGAGAACATGTTATTAAACATGTGATTCCTGAGCAGTACTTAGATGAAAAAACTATATACCATTTAAATCCTTCAGGAAGATTTGTTATTGGTGGCCCACATGGAGATTCTGGGCTTACTGGAAGGAAAATTATTATTGATACTTATGGAGGCTGGGGTGCTCATGGAGGTGGAGCTTTTTCAGGAAAGGATTGCACAAAAGTTGATAGGTCAGCTGCGTATGCGGCAAGGTGGATCGCCAAATCTTTAGTTAAAGGAGGGTTTTGCGAAAGAGTTCTTGTGCAGATTTCATATGCTATTGGTATTGCTCAGCCTTTATCAGTTTATATTAATAGTTATGGTACAGTCAAGCCTGGAAAAAATGATAAAGATTTATTAAAAATTGTACTTAGAAACTTTGACCTTAGGCCTGGGTGTATTATGCGTGATTTAAGACTGAAAAGACCTATTTTCCAAAAAACTGCTAGTTATGGGCACTTTGGAAGAGAAGATGACCCTGATTTCACTTGGGAGGTTGCGAAAGACTTGTCTCATGAACTTTAGATAATTTAGATATAGACTTTCATAATAAAAGTGATATAACATTTGGTAATTTCGACTTTATGGTGATTAAAGTATAGTCAAACTCGATTAGATTAACTTTGACGAGTCTCATAATATAACTTTTTTTACTTAATAACTCTTTAAAATAAAAAGATTTTTAAGTTTAAATTATACTATCGCCACTTCTATCAATATCCTATTTTTATACCATAAAGTCGAAATTATCCAAAATTCATATAAAAATATATAGAGCGGTGATAATTATCATTGCAACTTAGGAAGAAATATTAAATCACTATATTTCGATTAATGAGCAACTTTAGTTTTAATTATCTAAATCTATTTAATTCTAATTTCCAGTTTTCTGTGACTGCATTGCAAACAGAATACTTTATATTACTGGTTATATTGGAAACTAATTCATCTGGCATATTTCCTAATCTAGATATTGCATGCATTTTTGATTTTTCACTTCTTTCTGAATTGGGTCTTCAGTAAATTTCAAGTAATCTCAATTAGATTAATTTCTGGTGAATTGCAAATTTTATTATCACAGATAGACTTTACTCTCACACTAAGATAAAGTTTTCTAATATACGAGATATTGCTCCATCTTGCACAAGAGCCAAAACAGATTTTTTGCAAGACACAATCCATTTATATGATGCAAATTTTAAGTTCATACTAGCTTAGCATAAAAAGAAGGATTTTAAATTATCAAGGAATTTCCTTATTCCATAATCTAGCTTTACAATTTTAAGATTCCATTTTTGCAATATCTCTACTGATCTTATTCCAAACAAGTTGCCTGCCACTCAAATAACTAATATATAACTCATTTAAGAGCGTAAATCATCGTCAGGGCTTTGCATATACAAGTTCTAAAGTTGCTAGAACCAAAATCTAGTAATTATATGAGAAATTTTTATTCTTCATTATTTTTATCACTAACTCTCTACATCTACTCTATTAAAAGTTCTTCCATAAATATACAATATTTTTATATTAATTTTATAAGATATTCTTCTATACTAAATCTATAATTCCCTATTATAACTTACAATATTATTTCTTTTCTTTTATATCTATGCATAAAAGTAGAATGAGAATATTTTAATATCTAGAAAACCAAAAAAATTATATCAATTATTCTCCCTATATATACTTAGTATGGCTGAAGTGCAAATTGATCGTATTGTCATGGACCTTAACACCCTCGCCCTAGAAAACTTAAACAAAGGCAATCCCAAAGCTTGTGTACATTTGCTCAGAAGAGCTCAGGACTTACTAGCCACTCCAGATTTCCCTGATAGCAAAAACCGAATTAGTGCTTTAACTTACAATAATCTAGGGTGTTATTACAAATCTATAAAGAAATTCACTCCTGCCTTATCATTTTTCCAAAAAGCTTTTGACTTGAAATCAGATGAAATCCTTGACAAATCCTTAGCTGCAGAAATCCATATCAATGTTTGCTATATAAGGGAAGCGTTTCTGCAATACGAACCTTTACTCTTTCATGCGAAAACGGCTCTTGAGTTACTTAATAAAGCACAAGATTCTAGAAAAGATCTTAGCCCTTTAGCTTTTTTGTTTATAGGCAAAGCACTTAAAGGTCTTAACCAGTTACCTCAAGCTAGTAAATTCTTTAAGCAAGGATTAGAGATTGCTTATAAAGAACTTGGTCATGCTGATAATGTTACTGGATGCCTATTGCAAGCTTATTTGGAAGTTACATCAAAAAACGAAGATCCAGTTACTTTACCAAAGTTTCCTGTGACTACTAAAGCTCAAAATTCTAGTAGGATATTTAATGAGAAGAAACAGATATTTAACAAATCGAAACTTGACCCTTTGAGCTCAAGGAGAACCTCTAGGAAAAATGTTTTTGAGCCAATGAGTGCAAGAGCATCTCAAAGCAGAAACCAGCTTAGTGAAGATGGAATTAAAAAAATTACTATGATAAATAACCTTGAGTGCAAGAGCATCTCAAAGCAGAAACCAGCTTAGTGAAGATGGAATTAAAAAAATTACTACAAAAATTATCCATACCAAATTTGATTCGAAGATTGTTGATGGACTATATTTTGATGAGAGTTTTGATAAACCTAAAAGCCATGAAAAGAAAAACTGCAAAGCTTGTATTATTAAAGATGATAAAATTATCAGAAGGAGTTATCAGCCAGCATCAAGATCAAAGCATACTGTCATGACCCCTATGCCTGAGAAAAATATTAAAACTAAACCTCCAAGTTCTATGAAGCCGGCTAAACTAGGAAACATGAGCAATGATGGAATTACTAAAATTATGAACGACAGTAGAAAAATTAAGACTAGAATTGAAAGCTATTCTCTTAAAAACCCTGAAAATCTTATGGATAAAGACTTTTCTGATAGTTCCCCTAAAAAAGTTAGAAGGGAAAATACTTTTATTAGCTCAGCTAATTCACATAAAATACAATTTCGTGAGAATCTAGTTGAGAATGAGAAAAAAACTCAAAAAAATCCTGTAAAAGTGCCAAATTATTTGGATAAAGTGATAATGATACAAAGATTTTGGAGGAATTATCAGAGAAGTAAGACTCGGCAGAAAAGAATAGAAGCCAATGATAAGGCCCATAAAGCTATTGCAGAATTTGAAGAACTTAAAAAACTTGCTATGATGGAGGGTTATGAAGTACCTGAATTTGAAAATAGTCCTATGGTAAAGATTAAAAATCGATGTGAAAATAAGAAAAATAATGGGAAGAATATTTATGAATGTGTTTTGATTATACAGAAAAATGTGAGAAGGTATCTAGCAGTTAAAAGCTATAAGCGTATTAAAAGACTATCAATTAAGATACAAAGGTGGTATAGGATGCTTGTTATAAAAGATTTGTATCAAAGTATACGAAGTGCTATAATCTTCATCCAGCGATTTTGGCGTCAAAGGAGGGTAAAAAGTTTGATTTAATAAATGTATTTATAATCCTTACTTTATATATACTATATTATAAACTCAAATCATTCTAATGAAATAATTATTCTACTATAATTATCTGTATTAGTTAGTTTAGACTTACTCGACGATTCATAATTAAAAGAAAAAAGCATTTAAAACAAATAGTTTGGTTTGATTGTATATTCAAAGACTATTTATTGGGTTTTAGATAACTTTTTGATTATGGTTAACTTATAATTTGTATATAAATGCATTCAAAGCAAAATAAAAATGATTAAATTCACAGTTGCACAACATAAATCTTATATAAAATTTTCTATACAATCACTAATTTCTATAAGAAAATCTTCAAATAGATTCTAAAAACTGAAAATTTGAATAAGCAAACCTTCTTTTGACCCTTTGCAAAAATTTTTTTAAGCGAGTGGATAACTTCATAGCAAAGCTTTATTCATAATGAATATTTACTATATGCAACAATTATTCTAGTCAAATTTACTTAGTTACCAACTTCAAGTTGAAGTTCTTTTTCTATAACAAATTTGCCGAATTTTTGTATCTCTTGATCTGTCGGTAGGTCCGAATAAGAAGAGATAGGGTCCATCCACGCATCATCTTTGCGTCGTTTAAACAAGGTTACAAAGACTACTTTAGCTGCAGCTATATTGAACCCAACAGCTAAGAATGAGAATAATCTTAATCTTGTAAGCATAATATTATCAGAATTATTCCATTTTATATTTCGATATATATTATCATTACTATTGAATGAAAAAACACCTTTCTAAAGATAATCTACTTAATTAAGTATTTTTAAACTGTTCATAATCTATTTTTCATATAATAGGATGACATTTAGTATAAAAAGTGAAAATTAAGGTATTATTTATATAAATAAAGAATTTGTAACACTCTAAGACCCTAAGCAAATTGAAATCTATGCCTAACTCTATTAATTTGTGAAAAATTTTGGTAAATTGCCTCTGAAATTATAGTAAACCTTATTATTTTTTTTATTTCCTTTGAAATAAGAACTTTTAATTAACTTTAACAATAGTATTTTGTGTGAGGGAAAAAAGCCTGAATGTATTTAACTTGAAATCACCTACATTATTATCAATATTTTATACAATTTTCTACAATCATACTTCATCAACAACTAAAAGCCACTAAGAATAATTAAAAAGTAACCTTCTAATTAAAAATTTATCTACCAAAGCCTATCTAACACAAATTCTACTATTCTAACTCATATTAGTTACGAATTCTGGAACATCTCTCAAATAAGGGTGTTTCAAAGCATCAGCAGCACTAATTCTATTACTCGGATTCATTTGAAGCATTCTACTCAATAAATCAAACCCCACATCATCAATCCTCGAAACCAAATTACGTAAATTCTCTCCAGGGTACTTTTCATAATTTCTATTATACTCAGGAAGCAAACTAATACCAGGCCAAGTCTCTTCATTAGGAGTTCCCATAATTTTGAATATTTTCTTAAGCTGATCTCCATGAGAAGTTCCTCTAAATAATGGAGTTCCATTAAAAAGCTCAGCAAAAATGCATCCCATACTCCAAATATCAACACTTGTATTATAATTTCTACTTCCCATCAAGACATCTGGAGGTCTATACCATAATGTGACAACTTCATTTGTATAGCTTCTTACTGGAATACCAAAAGCTCTTGCGAGTCCAAAATCAGCAAGTTTTAATGACCCTTCTCGGTTTATAAGTAGATTCTGTGGTTTTAAGTCACGGTGAAGAACTCGATGACTATGACAATGCATAACTCCTTTGACTAGTTGATATAAGTAAGATTTAATGGTCCCTAGATCAAGTCCTTGTCCTGCATAGGCATCTAAGAGTTTTTTTAGGTCTTGATCTAAGTACTCAAAGACTAAAGTGAGTTTTCTCTCAGTGTGGATTACATCGCAAAGGCTGAATTAATCTTACCGGACTATATTAGGATGCTTAAGTTCTTTTAATAAGGATATTTCTCTTATAGCTGTACTAGGAATTCCTTCATCTTCAGCTTCAAGGCGGATTTTTTTCAGAGCTACAAGTTCACCTGTTGTTGTATCTCTGGCTTTATATACAACTCCATAAGTCCCTTCGCCGATCTTCTCAAGTTTCTGGTACTTGTCCATTTTCGACTTCATTATTATTATTTTAAACCATTGCATAATGCATTTTTACTTTTTTTTGTAATTTTTATTATATTTTTGAAAGAGTTATCTAAATAAATGTTTGCAATAACTAAACATTACTATCAAAGTAAATTATTAATTTTCACGAATTTCTTGAACCAAAATGATAGTAACAATAAACACAACCTTGAAGTCAGATAATTAAAAATAAGTGCATCCTTTGAATACTATTTATAATGCCTTAATCTTTCAAATTTTGCTTTAAAATCAATTCTTGAAGATCCGTTATTAGATTATTGATTCTTGAAAGTATATTTCATCCTCTAACTCTATTGTGATTCCCAGTATTATTAATTAATAAACAAATAGGGATGATTAATATATATATCATTAAAATGATATATTTAACTATTTATTAAAAGCATTATCTGCTTCTCATTCAGGAGAGCCTATTATATACTAATATAATCCTATAAGAGAATCTGAAAATCAGTATTAAATTGAATTTATTTTCTCTTCATTATTCCTTAAACCTCTCATGATTTTTATTTTTACAAATCATTTTGAAAACCCCTAATAATAACATGTAATAATTAAATATACTAGCCTCATATATCTAGATTAGTATTAGTATTAGTTAGGAATTATCTCTTGACTATTGCCCAGCCCTTGTTAATTTTATATATCTAGATAATAGTTGAGAAAATGGCTGAATTTCCTTACGACAAATCATCTTTTCTTTCTGACTTATTCTACGGTTGGGCCTTTAAAGTGATTTTTTTCTATCGAAAAACCCCTCCAACATTAGAAACAACATTCAAAATCCCAGAAAAACTTTCAGTTAATAATTGTCTTCAAAAACTTAAATCTCATTGGCAAGCAGAACTCAAAAGGCCAAAGCCAAGTTTTTTAAAGGCAATAGTAAAAACAATAGGTTTAAAATACATGATTGCTGTGATCTTACAAATTTATGGGCAATCTCAAGCAATAATCCAAGCTGTTATAATCAATTACCTCATAGAATACTTAATGGACTCTTCTGCTCCAAGCTATCAAGGAGCTCTATTAGCTTTAGCATTGATATTTTCAATTATTTCAGGGATAGTTATGAGATCTAATGCCTCAACAAGAACCCTTCTTCTAACAGGACAGTTAAAAGCTCTTATTACTGTTATGGTATCAGAAAAAGTGCTAAAACTTAATAATAATTATGCTGGGGAAGAAAAAACTAGAGGGAAGATATTGAATACTATTAGTACGGATATGGAATTGCTAGAACTTGCTAATTTTACAGTATTTATATGGTGTACTCCTGTAATTGTTACAATAGCGATTGTAGTACTTAGCTATACATTTGGAACTGTGGGAATTATAGGAATTGCTATATCAGTTTTGCATATACCGATAGTAATTTTTGTAGGAAAACTCACTCAGAAGAACCGTGCTAAAGCTAATCTTATAGGCGATGTGCGTATAAAAATGATTGAAAATCTGATCGAGGGAATAAAAATTATGAAATTATACGCTTGGGAATTGCCTTTTCTTCAATTTATATTTCAAAAGCGTGAAGAAGAATGCAACATCCGAAAAAAAGTAATGAACATCAATGGTATCACTCTAGTTACTAGCATTGCCAGTATATCACTGAACGTATTCATTACTGTCTTAGTTCAGGTAAGTCTTGGCTATAGTTTTACACCAGGAAAAGTATTCCTTCTACTTGTAGTTCTAATAAACTCTCATATTATTATTGTTTATACCAATACAATTGCAATCAACACGTTATTTGTCTTTATTGGTATTATGAAAAGAGTTGGAGAAATACTTTTAATAAAAGAATTTAGTCATGAATTTGATAAAGAATCTGATAAATACTCTGTACGCTTGATTGATGTGACAATATCATGGAGAGATGAAGTTATAGATAATGAAAATAATGATACAGCTAGGACATTGAAAAGATCTAAATCNACAATATCATGGAGAGATGAAGTTATAGATAATGAAAATAATGATACAGCTAGGACATTGAAAAGATCTAAATCTATTTATAGAGAATGCCTGCAAAATATATCTTTAGGCATACAAACAGGCGAACTAGTAATTGTTGTTGGCCCTGTAGGTTCAGGCAAAAGTTCTTTATTAATGGGTCTTCTTGGGGAGCTTAACTTGGTTTCAGGAAATTTGTCTNCTATTTATAGAGAATGCCTGCAAAATATATCTTTAGGCATACAAACAGGCGAACTAGTAATTGTAGTTGGCCCTGTAGGTTCAGGCAAAAGTTCTTTATTAATGGGTCTTCTTGGGGAGCTTAACTTGGTTTCAGGAAATTTGTCTATGCAAGGCATGATTTCATACTCATCAGATGATCCTTGGATTATATCAGGGAGTATAAAAGACAATATCCTTATGGGAAGAACACTTGATCCAGATTTTTATTCTGAAGTTGTAAGTGCTTGTTCTCTTATGAAAGACTTTGAAATTTTCCAAAGTGGTGATGAAACTCTGGTTGGTGACCGTGGGGCTACATTAAGTGGAGGTCAAAAAGCTAGAGTAAATCTAGCAAGAGCTGTTTATGCTAATTCTGATATTGTGTTATTAGATGATCCATTAAGTGCAGTTGATCCTGAAGTAGCTAATAATATATTTACTCATTGTATTAGAGGAATATTGAAAGGTAAAACAGTTATTCTTGTTACACATCAAGTGCAATTTATATCACAAGCTGATAAAATTTTAGTTTTGGAGTCTGGGAGAAATCTTTTTTATGGTAGTTATAGAAAACTTAAAAAGCGGGAGGAGATAAAAAATATAATTGGTGATTTTGCATTTATGAAAGGGAAAAAAGCTCATAAAGCTAAAGACAAAAAACAAGAAAAAGAGGAAGCTAATGAGAAAATTGCTTTTGAAGAGGAGGAAATTGCTGAAGGAAATGTGAAGTGGAAAATATATTGGAGATATTTTATAATGGGATTTAAGCATCCGATTTGGATTATTCTTACTATAGTTGCTTTGATTTTAAGCCAAACTTTATACCAAGCCTGCATTTATTGGATTTCATACTGGTCAAAGCAATCTGATCAAGAAAGTACATATTACATTGGAGTTATGGGAGTGCTTGTTTTGATGACTTATATTGCAGTTTTTATTAGGGTTTACTCTTTGATTAATGGAATTTTTTCATCAACACTTTACCTTCATAACTCAGCATTGAAAAGTGTAGCTTTAACATTTTCAGAGTTTTTTGATAAAAATCCAACAGGGCGTATAATAAATCGGTTTTCCAAAGATATCGGCTCAACAGATGGTCCTCTTCAGCTTTACATTTATGAGTCAATATCCACAACCGCAATAATAGCTTCTAACATCATTGTAGCCATAGTCATCATCCCATATAACCTAATAATCCTCCCAATTTGGATTCTTATCGTTACTTTGCTTTTAAAATTTGTTTCCCCTGTGATAATCCAACTACGGAAAATAGAATTAACGTCACGTGGCCCAATTATCTCAATAATGTCATCATGTCTAAATGGGCTTCCAACAATCCGCTGTTTAAACTTACAAAGCAAATTCTTATCAGATTTCGAAAAATATATAGACATTCACTATAGATCCTATCTGACTTTTCAAACTTTTTTGCGTTTTAATACAGCATATTGTGATTTGAGTAGTGGGCTTATCGCAATATTAAACGTTATTGTCATAGTAGGAACTAAAGGATTAATTCAACCTTCATTAGCAGCTTATAGTCTAGCTAGTTGTGGAGGTTTAATGGGAATAACTGCAATGTGGTCTAAAAATTTACTTGAAGTTGGCAGTTGTATGTCAACTGCACAAAGATTAATGGAATATGCTGATTTAGAGCCAGAAGGAGATTTTGAATGTGGTGAAACGTTTATAATAAAAAAAGGAGATGTGAAATTTGATAATATTTTTATGAGATATAGACTGAATCTACCTTTTACACTTGCAAGATTGAGCTTCCATATACGAGGAGGTCAAAAAGTAGGAATCATCGGGAGAACTGGAGCTGGTAAATCATCAGTTCTTCAGGTGTTGTTTAGATTAGTAAATCCGGAATCAGGGAGTGTTTACTTAGACGGATATGATTATATGAAGCTTAGTCTTCATGATTTACGTTCACAAATGTCAGTTATTCCCCAGTCTGCTGTATTGTTTTCTGCTTCTATCAGAGATAATCTTGATCCATTTCACAAATATTCAGATGATGAAATTTTACAGGTTCTTGATGATGTAGGGTTGAAGAATACCATTTTAGAATATGATGAAGGGCTTTTGGTTGAAGTAAAAAGTGAATTTTTAAGTTTATCTGCAGGACAAAAGCAATTACTTTGTCTTTCTAGGGCTATATTGAGAAAAAATAAGATTATTATGATGGATGAAGCAACAGCTAATGTTGATAATGAAACTGATAGGATTATGCAAGAGATTGTTAAAGGAAAATTTCAAGGGTGCACAATGATGATTATTGCTCATAGAATTAGGACGATTATAGAGAGCGATAAGATCATTGTTATGGATAAAGGCATGTGTGTAGAATTTGGGAAACCTAAAGAACTGTTCATGGAGGAAAACTCATTTTTTAGGCAGATGGTTATGCATACTGGGCCTGAAGAAAGTGCCTATTTAGCTGAGAAAATGAGAAATTTTACTGATAAGGGAACTTAATAAGTAGAATTATTCATTTTTAAACTCAGAGTAAGAACTTGTAAGGGAATTTAGTTTATGGTTTAAAGATGCATAGAATTTATATTAAAGAAACATCTATAAAAAATTATTGATTATTATACATATATATAAATAAAAGAAATTATTCAAATACCGATTTAAGATATGAAAATAGCTATCATACTAGTAATTGCTTTCTTATAAACAATTGTTTATTTCATATTTTCTTCCTTATTTTTATTGCATATATTATTTAACCTCAGGCTTTATAATTAAATAAATATCTTAATTTGAACTATAATAAACATAAAATTTGTAGCTTTTCGTATAAATATCAACTAAATATTTATAGATAATCTTTTATATTATAAATAATTCACTTTTCCTGTTTTATAATATCCCTATCTTTCAACTTCCTTCTGTATGAAAATTCATTTAATAATCCTTGATTATTGCAATCAAATAAAATATCTACATAGAGATTTCTCTGGCATATCCTAAAAATATTTTATTCTCAACCACATTCTCTATTCTATTATCAATCCATATTTGTTGCATGCAGGACCTGTTGTGATAAATGGCTTCTGAAAACACTTTCGAACCTATGCTAGTCCTTGATAAGGATATGAGATCATTCGCAATGTCCCCTACTTCTAGTCTTACATGGTTCCGTAGAACTTTCAAACCCATGGGGCAAGGTTCAGTCAGAGGTTCAGTATTTACCTTAGCTTCAACAGCAATGGGAGCAGGCTATTTAGCAACTCCAAATATACTTTTGAATGCTGGGGTCATTTTAGGTTTAGGGATCATAATCTTCTGTGGTATGCTTATTTACTTAAGTTTAATGACTGTTGCTCGTTGTGCTGAAAAACATAAAATTTATCATTACCCTTCTGTGGCGAGAAAAATTCTTGGAAACAAGTGGGCGGTATTACTAGAAATCGCTATTATAATGAATGGATATGGGATTATACTTGCTCTTAATATAATTGTAGGCTCACTCATACCTATCATTATATCAAGTTTTGGAGTAGAAGGCCATGGATCACTTGAAAGAGCTCTCGCAATGATCGCATTAAATGTGTGTGTGGTAACACCTTTAGGTATTATGAGAAATTTAGGGGCATTAAGATTTAAAGCACTGTTTAATGTGACCTGCATATCATTTGTGATGCTTGTTCTAATCATTGAATTTCCCTTTTTTGTTGAAGAAAACAACTTTGACACAGTAAAATACGCAGGCGTTGATATTACAATATTTTCAGCCTTTTCTGTATCTCTCTTTGCTTATCTCTGTCATCAAAATATTACTAGAATCCAAAGTGAACTTGAAAACCCTTCAATACTTCGTATGAAAAAAGTCACTGGGCGATCTGT
The DNA here is from genome assembly GCA_001970955.1 of Stentor coeruleus. NCBI lineage: Eukaryota > Ciliophora > Heterotrichea > Heterotrichida > Stentoridae > Stentor > Stentor coeruleus. The sequence goes on along the minus strand of MPUH01000795.1, from coordinate 7,899 downwards.
AGGAATAATGTGCACTCTCTTTTGCCTTATATCATTATTCGGCTATCTTTCATGTTTACACAATACGCCACATCTTATAATCCTCAGAAAAGCTCCATCAAATATATCAAATGATGCAGCAATGGTAATATGCCGAATTATGATAACATTTACAATGAGTATTGCAATTCCTATTAACTTAAACCCATGCAGGGTTAGTATACAAAAATTGTTTTTTAAGGTTGAAGGGAAGGCAAGCAATTTGATGCATTATGGAATTACATTTTTTATAATAGGATCAACTCTTATTATTGCGATTTTTTATCCTAATGTCGAAATTGTCTTCCATTTCCTTGGAGGCTTTTGTGGAGGGATAATGGCTTTGATAATTCCTGGATTAATGTATGTAAAGTCTTCTGAAAAACCTTTAACACATTGGAATAATATTGCGGTACTTGCTTTAAGTTGGATCTTAGCTTTGGTTGGATTTACAAGTTTAGCAATTGACGTATATAGTGAGGTCAAATAATTAGATTAGTATAGAAATCATTATGATAAATTTTGTTCACTTAGTTAAAACTACCTTTTCAATTACTTACTATTGCTCACTGGGTTTGTGATATCATTTTTCTGCCCCCTTTCAGATATTGAATGTGCTTCTTCCATCATTTTTTTTATCCCTTGCACTGTCGGCATGAATTCAAATATTATTCTTTTCCTCTTCATAAGTTTCTCACTATTAACCTCCGATATAAAAATTGACTTTGGTGCTTCTCTAATCTTATTATAGCATTTTTCCACACATTCTCTATAATGCTTTTGTAATACCATTTGTCTCTGATATAATGATACATTTAGCTGATGAATCAAACTTTTTTTCCTAATAGACCTTCGGACTTCAAAAGATTTACACTCGTCCCAAAACAAAATCAATTTTCTAAACCTATTACCTTTTACCACAAGATATCTTCTAAATGTGTTTTGGATTTTAATAATTTTTTTAAAATAATCTGTGAACTTGCTTATAGGCAAATACCTTTTTGCCCTGTTTCCTATAACTTTTATTAACATTTTTAAAACTGATTCTTTCATTAGATTACGCATGGACTTGTGATAAAAAGTAATAAGTTTTAAGCCCCTGATCCCAATAATTTGGGTTAACGTTAATAATTTAGTGGTTCGTCTATAAGCCCTTTGTAATGATCTAGCTCTAACATTCATTGTGATTTTTTTTGATATTTCTTGGCGTTTAGTGTAGCGGATTTGGTTCAGTCTATTTGCAACTTTTTGGATATAAATTATAGTAAGCAAGAATTTTGTTTGTCTTTGACGGATGATTTCGTATTGGATTTTTTCCTTTTCAAGTTCTTGTTGAGCTGTGCGGATTTGCTTTCTATTGACAAAAGCTAAAGCTCTGCTTTTTTTTTCTTCGAGATTGTTTTTTTTTTTAGATATGGCTAATTCTCTTTTAGTATTCCATTCTTGGTGCTTTTGTGATAATTCTTTAGGGGATAGCATTCTTCTATGGAAATTAAGCTCGATGAAATTCTTTTTCCTTAAGTCTTTTTTCTTGATCAAAATTTTTTGTTGCTGATCTAAATCAATGTCGTCATTAGGCAAAGTATCTTTTTTCCTAAACCTTTTTTCAAAAATAGCCTGTGTACGATTTTTGCCGAAGATTACACTTACACTAATTTTTGAATGAACCAAAGCTCTAATTCCCAAATACACATATTCATGTCTAAAAATAGGCTCCAAACTCCTGAACTCAAAAATGTCACTACTGTAAGCCTGCTCATAATTAGTCATGCTCGGTTTTTGGTTGAAAACGGATAAGTATATCATAACTTTTCCATGTGCTTTCTTAACAAAAACCCTTAAAGGACTACGTTTGGACTTAACTGGTATTTTTATATAAAAGTATGATCCTTCTTCGATAATGCATTCTAGCTGATCATTCTCACTAAGGATACTATCTTTGTTTAATGTGCTTTTTGTTGAAGTTATTAACTCTAATTTGCTTAGTAAGTTATTGAAATCTCTATGTGTTGGCATAGATAATTTTTGGACTTCAGGAAATTTAAACATTTCTTCAGATGCAGAGAAAAGAAGTGAGGTTCTAGACCATTGATGGTTCTCATTGATTGTAAATGGACTTATGCTTACAACTGGGCTTAATGCTCGAGATGCTTCAAATGATCGAAAATAGTCATCGGTGCTTAGATCTTGCAAAAAATTGCTTTTTAGTATTGAATATTTGTTCATTAAATATATAATGAATGAGTTTGATTTATAAATGGAAAGATTGATGAAAGAGGAGGATTTTAAGCATATAATTCATGAAAATTATTGATATGCACATTCTTATAAGTAAGTTAGAAAAAAATTATAAATAAAGGAAATAAAATTTGAGCGGATTTTAAGCTTTAATAAAATGATTGTTTTGATAGATTTGAGTTAATCATTAGTGAATATGGGAGAAAAAATAATGTAATTACATCTATTGGAAAATATTATTTTAAATTGATAGCATTTGTATACCGGAATTTTTTTAGTATGACTTTCACAAGTTTGATTATTGTTTGCTTACTATTTCAGTAAATGAATTCATTAATGAAGTAAAAGATTGATAATTTGGTACTGATTTCATTATTTTTGGTGGATTTTATAAAAAATCTATGTAGTTATAGATATAAACTGTAACTTGAAGCAGAATTTCTAAGGAACTTCTTGAAAATCAGAAGATTTGCACACTTTGAATGTTTTTTATCAAAAACACAATAAGTTCATCTTTTCTTAAGTAGGACCTTTGATTTTTTCAAATCAATCAATAAATTTAAATCTAAATTTGTAATTCAAGAGCAAGTGAAACAAGATACTTTGATAGGATGAATTGATAAAGGAAAATGGAGAAGAAGTTAAAGTTTGAGATGAGAAATATCGGGACTAGAGTAATTGAGGGGAAAAAAAAAGATCAAAGAGTGATAATTTTTCTGAAGGCTTTGACGAAATAGAAGAAGATATTGATGCTGCAGTCAAGTCACAAGAGGAATCAACAGCAACAGATATTATGAAAGTTCTGGAAGCTCAGAAGGTGTCGACTCAAATGCTGATTATCTAGCCTTAGACCAATATGACTATTTAGAGCCTATTAAAAGGTCTGAGATTTAATATAAATTCATCTTAAAGCTCACAATTCTTCCTAATACTCTCCTAATATCTTGAAAGCATAACAAAAATAAAAATCTTCCTAATTACTTTTTAAACCGCTCAATTCGCTGTTTGAGTTTGTTTTTCTCATCATTTAAACCAAATCTTTCAGCTCTTTGGGCTGCTTTATCTTCATTGCTCCCTGATTTAAACCTTTCCATTCGTTCTTTTTTCTTTTTGTTTTCAACTTCTGGATCGTAAAGGCCGAATCTTTCAGCTCGTTCATGGAGTTTTTCCTTGTCAATACCTACACCAAAACGCTTATCTCTTTCTTGGAGTTTAGTTTTGCTGATTCCAGTGCCAAAACGCTCCATTCTGGAGTTAGTTTTTTCCTGTTCTTCAGTAGGAATAGTTTTCATATTTATTAGATAATCTGATTAGATCGAATGGGAGCTTGTATTTTAATATTATAATAAGATATTTTTTATAAGTATAGGTTTGATATAATGCTATGATTTGTTCAAAATATTACTGCTTTAGGGTCATTTAATATTTTCATTCTGAGGCTAAATTAAATTTAATGCTGTTAGTTTGTTTAATTGGGAAATATTGAATCTAGGTATTAAGAAAATAACCCTTTGATATTTATATTTTTATAATAATAGGTCTGAGTATAGGCTTTATAATTCCCGATATTTAAAATATTCTGTAAGCAATGAGGTTTGATATTCGAAAATCTAAAAAGGATACTGCTATCATCACTAAAAACAGTTTATGATTAAAAACTGTCCTATAGAAAATTTATTCCTACATTGAATTTAAAAATATTCAAGCATTTTCTATATTTTATCCACCTTATCAACCCAAAACTGCAAATTTTTACCTTTTCTCAGCATCTCCCTATTCCAAAGCTATTCAATAATAATACATATTCCTAAACTAAGTTCTAATATAATGTATATTTTACCAGCTCATATAATTAACCTAAAATCATAACTTAAAATCCTAGTTATCCATGACAATGACGCCCTTGTAGCTTGATAGGATATTTATAATATACATAACATCTTGATCAGCTATTTTATTTTCTCTTAAAGCTTGCCTATATATCGATATCCATTCATCAAACTCTTCACTAGTAATATCCAAAGTTTCATGAGACTTTTTCATAGATTCTTCTGAAATATGGCTGTAAGAAACAAGAGTCACTTCAAGAAGGCCAAGAAGCATTTCTTTTATATGAGAGATGTTTTTATTTCTGAAGTGATGTCTTGTTAATTCAGAAGCTGTTAAACTCGTATAAACACTATTGAGGAACTCGCTCCAGAAACTAGCACCACCATATTTTTCAAACAGATTCATTAGAAGAAATTATTATAATTAGGTTAAAATGTGGATTAAGCTTAGAATAATGGTATATATGCTAAAATTTTATGATAAAAACCATTGGTTGATTGAAGTAAGGATAATTAGATTTATTGATAATTTTTTATGGATAAATAAATTAGGTTAAGAAAGTGACGAAATTGATTAAAATGGTTGAGAAGAGTTTGGCATAAAATTAGCTTGATCAGCTCAAAAGTTGGATAGTAAATTATGGAGTTAATTTTAATGAGCATTTTGATATGGTTTGTCTAAATATATTATCAATTTTATTGTTTTACTCTTTTACAAGAATGGAACATTATTTATTCCTATGTGAATCTCTGCTTGAAGATGATTTTTTTTCACTATAACGTCTAACAATTTTTTTAGGTGATGCTGCAATCGACTTAGGAACACGAACTCCATATTTAATGCTTGCTTGAACAAAGCTTGATAAATCTCGCTTATGCATTGGAGATCCTAGCATTCTATCAATTTCACACAAACTCTTATCAACTGGCGATTCACGATCTATTGAAATATTGCTAATGTCACCAAATCTTGGGTTTATTGGCTTCCTCTCAATCTTTTCTTTATAATCTTTAATTTGAGGATTTTTTATAAGTTCACTAGGCTTTAGAAGATTATTTAGAACATTTTGAGTAGCAGTTTGAATTTCAAGTTTTAAATTCACTATTTGCTGTTTTTTTGTCCCTTCTATTTGTCTTCGCCTTTGCTGTGAAGTGTTGCTTGATGAGTTAAACGTACTAAAAATTTCAGGAACATGAGAGTTTGATTTTTTTAAAGAATTTTTTGCTCGCATAATTATAATAGCATTTTACGGTTTCTCCCTAATTAAATTTTTCTAATGTATTTGTCTCACAAACCCATTCTCCTATCATATTATTTATCACATAGTTTAAAATATTACCGTATAATATCGCTAATATCAGAAAGCTTGTTTTGAAATATCAATGTCTGAGCAAAGGCCCTAATAAACTTATGATCATAAATCGGGAACTTACTTACCAGAACATTAGTAAGATCATTGTTATTAATCGTGACTCCTCTAAAAGCTTCAATAATTTTTTGAAAATACTTCTTCAATTCTCCAGATATTTTATGGCAATTTTCTCTTTCTTCAGCGCTTCCAGTATACCTAAACCCATCACCTTCAAAAACTTTATAAAACTCAAAAAGATTGCGTCTAAGCTGTGGAACTTCAGGTTCAGCCACATCTTGGACAATATCTTTTGACCCTTGCACTTTACGAGAAGCGTTATGTTCATCAAGTAATACCCAAATAACACTAGTATAATTCTGCCTTTCAGAATTAGAAACTGTAGGGATTCCAGCTATAAGTGGAATTGGCGCATCAAGGACTTCTCTTAGAGAATTAGGGACAATAGGGACCATTAAGTTAGGCCATTTGAAAGGGCGAAGAAGGCTAACCATACCAAGTACACAAGAGCTAAGCACACTAAGGTTGCTTGAAACAAATACAACTGATTTTTCTTGTAATATAGCGAGAAGTAACCAGAAAAAATCGTAAAACCGCAGGGAGCTGAAAAGAGGTAGACATAACCAGACTAGATCTACTCCAGAAAGGTCACTGGGACATTTGTATATGATTGGCTCGATTTGGGCAACACCGAATTCTAAATGTAGATTAGGGCATATAGACTCACTTCTAGCAAAAGCTTCAAGTTGATTAACTTCATCTTTACAACACTCATTTTCAACTAATCCTGCCAGTCCTCCTGAATCCTCAGAAGCGATCATATTTGTCCTAAAAAGTCTTTTAATCAGCAAAAGGCTTCTCAAAAAATCGTAATGCAAATCAATCGCTGGCACATAACTAGCTAAAGCATAGACTTTAGGAACTACCCATTCCATACCATTGCGATCCACACATAAATCATCGATTCTTATACAAACAAAATACAAAATTTCCTGTTCTGTATTAGGCAAGTCATGGTGAGGAGGATCTCCAACTGCTTCTTCAGCCCTTAACGTAAAAAGAAAGCAAGAATGATTTCTTTTGCTTGGCACCTGGCTATACAAAACCCCATTCAAATCTGAAGCTGAGCCTGAAAGTTTAAGTTTCCTAGCCTCAGCACCAAGAGGAAAGCATAAATCAGGAATAACATCAATAATAGCTTGAGATATAGAAGCAGTATCTAAAATATGTGAAAAAAGTATTCGAACTTTATTTGAAATAATTTGATTTTTATCTTTTCCAAGACCAATAACAAAGAAACCCTGGTAATTATACGCCAGTCCTTGTTCTATGTTTAAGCTTTGGTCTGGATTGGCCTGAGGAGTTTTTCCTGAGCTCATATTTGGAGACCTGATTATAGGGGAATTTAGGCTTTTTTTCTTAGGCTTTGGAGAGAGTAAATAGATTTGTTCGTTTTTCGTTAGAGAACTGGGACGGTTGCTTGGCAGCATTTTTGAATTGCTGGATGCTGAGATCGATACTGACTCTGATTTAAAACTCTCGACTTGCTTTAAGAAGTTGTAAGCAGAAAAACCTAGTTTGGGAGTGTTTTGAAGTAGGTCTGATGGATAAGATGCTAGTAAAACGCTTGGCTTGGGTACTGGTGAAGAAGTTATTGAGTTCTGTAAAGACTCGAAATTTGGGAAATCACATTTATCAAGATCAGTCTTCAAGCTTTCAATAAGGCCTTTATCATGCTGACTGGTTGAGAGTAAAGAATCATAGGCACTTTGGAGCTTTTTATGTTCTTTTTTGAGTTTTTTATATTTTTGCTTTAGAGTCGAATATTTAGTTTCTAAATCCATTTATACAATGTTGTTAATAAGCTTTAGGATAAAAAGATTTTTTAAAAAATATGTTGCAGTTTAATTTATTTTCTTTAAAATTTATTACTAGTTAGAAGAAATACATTATTCAAGCAATTGTTTTATGAATTCATAAAATTAAATGAGATCGTTGTATTGGTTGTATACTTTTTTTAATAGAGCTTTTCCTATAAATAATTTGATAAAATAGTTTATGAAAGCAATAAAGAAATGACACATGCAACATTTTTGCTACAGGTTGTTGAATAAATTTTTAATTTAATTAAATAAAAGTTATCCAAAAATTATACATGATTTTAATTGAAAGTAATAATCATTTTGTTATACTTTAATTTATAACACCAAAAATTATGAAGTTTATCATTAGTATATCCTAATGAAGGCTATAAAATTGAACTTCATTTATCTTCATATATTACGTGCGAATTGCTATAAAAAACATATAATATACATTTTATATAAAATCAAGTTTTCTTGAATTTAATTAGAATTATCGCATTTACAATAAAAAATTAGATAGCTTGGGATCAAGGTTTAATAGACTAGGGTGTTAGGGTGTTAGTACTCAGGGTGTTAGGG
>MPUH01000794.1:0-34641 GCA_001970955.1 Stentor coeruleus | reverse complement strand
CTCCTATAGAAGATACTAAACTATCAAGGTATTGCCCATCTATTAACTGCATAACGCTTCCATTATAGCTTATAATAGCTCTAACCCCATACCAATAATCAACAACATAAAGACTTAAAGTATTTTCATAATCAAAAGTCCCATCTAGAGTGATTGCACAAAATTTATCAAGTTTTAATGTATAGTAATTCACAGCTTGTTCAAATAAAATTTTAATATCAAAAACATTCCAGTAACCTTTGTATATCCATACATGATTATTATTATAATTATCATCTGTAAGTCCATCAACAACAAGGATTATGAAAGTATTTTTTGTTCCCTGGAGTATTCTTGTAAAAACTGGTACAGTGTCTATTTCAGTTTCAATATTTGAGACAAGAGTTTTACTTTCTAAGTCAATTACAAGGGATATTAAAACTGAACCATATGAATATTTTAAGCTGCTTTGATTTAATGAGGTTAAATAATTACACCCAACTATAGCTAGTGAATAAGGTTCATCTGTGGAAACATACTTGATATTCATGCATGCAAAGTCTACATTATATTTTGAAGTAATTGAAAAATTCCCATCAATGCTTCCAGTAACTATATTTACTAATAGAATATTATTACCTGCAGTTAAAATACAGGCATAATTCAAATAAGGTATTACATCATGGTCTATCATATTATCATTTATAGTATATTTTCTACTATTTTGTAGTGAAGGATTTATATAAACTGGAAGGTACTCATTGTATGTAATATTTTTATTGTTTAAAATTATATCAGCTTGTAAATCATACCCATTGAAAAAGTCACTGATTAAATATGATACTTCTATACCATACTCAATTTTATGATTAATGAGAAATTGATTTTCTGATATTGACATTCCATATGTGATTAAAAGTACTGGAATAATTGCTGATCTAGATGAGTACTCGTTCCAGCATTTTATATTAAGATTTAGATTAAAAGCGCTATTCTCTGTGTACTTGTTTATATCAGCATTAACCTTTACCATCACATTATTTTCACATGATGCATTTCTCATGAAGCATTTGATTTGATAAATATCTATTATTTTATCTTTTATCATCGCTACATAACCATATCCACTTTTTCCAAACATCATTCCTAAAATACTTGCATTTGTCTTATTAGAAAAAATCACAGTATTCCTTGTATATTTAACTGTTGTGTCTAAAAGAAATATTGAGCTATCATTTGAAGCTAAAACATACTTATCAAACTGAACTAGTTTCTTAGCATTTATGTCTAAAGTTATTATTGCAGTGGTAATATAATTATCATATACGATAATTTTATCATTAGAAGTAATGGTAAGAGTTTGCTGTCCTGATATAAAAGTTGTATAGTCAACTCTTTCATTTGTGCTTATAAAGGAAAAGCGATGATCATCTATGTTTAAAGTGTTTAGGTTAATTGTGCGGATTGTTTTTTGAGTGCCGATGTATAAGAGGGTGTTAAGGTTTTTAAGGATAGACATTGAGAGGAGTTCAATTTTTTCTAGAAGAATTCCCTCAATGTTTACAGTAAGAAGGTGTTTAAAAGATTCTAATGACTCAATGCTGTATATTGTAAGTTTATCATAGCTGCTTATTACTAAATAGTCTTTGGAGACTTGAATAAACTTACAGGTTTTTATGTAAGTTTCTATAGGAGTAATGGTAGAATTGTTAATCAGAAAGCAAGTGCATACATTGTTTACATTACTAATAACAAAGAACACTTGCATCGAATTGAAAATTATTGACCCAATTCCAGCAACATTCTGCACATCATACTCCAAAACTATATCATCTTCAAAATCAACAAGCAACAACTTTTCTTTCTCTGCAACTACAATATAGTTATCCACATAAAAAATATCTTCATTGTCACTAAAACTCAAATTTTTATAATATTTTATCTTCTCAGGAGTATTATCTACAACAGTAATATAATTATAGTAATCATCGAACGGTTCCAAGCCACAAGTCAGATTCCAACCAGAAAACATATAAGCAGGTATTTCAATATTCCCATCAGAAATCAGAAAGTTGTTAACAATTGTTGGGGGTGTTGTATAATAGCTTCCATTATCAGTCAAAATTATACTAAACATATCAGGTGTTGTGAGAATAATCTGCAAAAGACTCCTTTTTGGGTCATTGTAAATATCAAAAGCTTGAATAAAATATGCTGAATCCGCATCTGAAGATTTAACTGTTAGTTTTGGTATTATAGGGGTACAAATAAAAGTGTTTATAAGTCTTTTATCAACTCTAACATGCATTATTTTCGTAGCTCCAGGTAAAAATCCCCACTGTCCATCAACATTAACATCACTATCATTATAAACTGCATAATCAATAATCGACCTTGGATATTCTATATTAACTATCCCAACAGATACTCTTGATTCATCTTCAATAAAAATCAAATAAGCAAAATCATTATAAAAATAAATCCCTTTTATAAAGTTCTCATCCCCTTTACTGTCTATATTAATAATATGGTTAATCTCGCTCATATCACTAGTTTGTATAACAAAAACTCCATGTATTGTTTTAACAAAAGCTTGATTATCTATGTTTGCAGGATCAAGATACTCTTTAAACCCAAGTAAATCCCCATAAAGACTCATGTCAATATCAAACCCAATTTCAAAAGTCCCATTTCTCATAATATAAGACTCAAGTCCATAAGCTCTATCAAGGACTATAAGCTGATATGATGAGTTTTGCATTTGCAAGACTACATTTTCTATGGGAAAACTCGAATAATTAGTCAATGGCTCCAAACAAGTGTTTTCAAATATTTTTTGTATGAAAATTGGATTTTGTGAGTTAGAAAAGTTGTATATAAAATTATAAGCTTTATCCCCATCACATCCTCCAAAGCTTATAATGTTTGTTGAAAAGTACGTAGAAACTGATAATTGAGTTAGATTTGCTAATAATGGCAATGAAATTGACACAAATTTTGGAACTGAGACAATATCGTTTAGACTTATGATGTAGAAAATATTTTCAGGGAAATTGAGATCTTGTGAATAATCTTGGCCTACAACTAAAAGAAAGTTCTGATAAGGAGAACTGTTAATATTTTGCTTTGAATTAGAATTATTGTTCAAGATATTTCTATTTGATTTAGTATGTATAGTTGAGTTTAACATTTTGGGATCATATATTTCTGATAAAGAATAATTGTTTATGTTAGCATTAATTAGGGTTGTTTTTTTGTAGTTTATGATAGATAAAGCTGAGATTGTAAAGTTTGTTTTAGAACTATCAACATTAGTTATCCATAACTGATCTATAGTATCAATGTTGATGTTTGATTTAAAGCATCCGACTAAATTTGAAGTAAAATAGTATGTATATGTATGAGAGTAATCAAAATGTGTGACCATTTCTCGGAATATTGAACTTTTGGGCCAGACTGTTGGGTATTTTATGTAAGTTTTTTTGATTTCTGCTTGAAGTGAAAATGATGAAGTAAGATTCGCGTTTTCAACATAATATTTAAGCTGAATCCCTTCAAAGTAATCCAAAAAGATATAATCTAGTGATGTACTTGGGGGGAGAAGGACTTCATTGAAATCTTGCACTAAAATTGTACTGAGAGCTAGATGAAATAAATTCAACAAAAGCATTTGCCTATATAGCATTTATAAGTAACTTTCAAAGCTAATACTAATATTGATTATTATTCAAAACTATAGCTTTATTGCTTAGAATGCATATCACTTGCAAATACAGACTGTTTATATTATTTTAGTGTGATAGTATAATACTCTTATTTATAAGCATAAATAAGTAAACTATAAAAGTAATTAGTTATATAATTGTAAAATTTCTGAATAATATCATTTCAGATTTCCGATAAATTATATTTTCCAAATATCAATAATAATCTTGATTTAATTATATATGCATATATTTTCCAGATCTAAAATTTCTTATTTAAGTCATCAAAAATGAATTGATTTAATAAATATTTATTCCTTGATCTGTGCTTTAATATAATATTTTCACTTTCCATACTTAAAATTTAGATCCAAGTAATTGCATGCTTATAAGTGTAAAAAAATTATAATATCTTCTTAACTAAAACAATAAATTTTCTAAACTTTAATAGCATAATAATCTTACTATGATTCATGAAAAAATAACTAATCCATCAACATTTTAGAGTTAATTGCATTCATATAGTATTAAAGTATAAATCAAAACAGTTCATTTTATTAAATTTTATATAACATAGTTCTTATTGTAAGAACTATATTTTTTTTTTACAGTATCAAATTGCAAAATCAAAATTGCTAATATAAATCAAAAAATATATAAAAATTGCAAGGAACTAAAAATTAATATCAGCTTAAATATGCTTTAATATTTACGCATAATTATTATTTTAAGTATTATTTTTGTAAGAAATGTCTGTTAAAAAAATAAAATTTGTATTTGACTGCAAATGGGTTATTAACTAAGCTTTACTAATAAAATGAATCAAAGGCATTTGAATATATTAATTCCTTATTTAAAAGTTGTAACAGGCGTCAAGATTTTATCGTGTATCATATAAAATATGCATAACTAAAGAACAAATCAATTTTTATATACAAAATCTACATAAACTCTTCATATTATTTCCTATCTTCAAACAAAAACAATTTATTCTAATTTCACATATAAATGGAGACCTCATCTTACAAAGATAAGTATAAAGAACTCAAACGCAAATTCAAAGCTTTACAAAACGTAATCCAAACATAGGAACACCTCAAGCTCTCTTCTCAATATGACATTTCAATGAAATCTATTAAGCTTCTCAAACGTGAGATCTCGTTCATGGACGAAAAAACAGCTGAGCTACAGAAAAAATCTGGAAAGCCCTACAAAAAGGCTAAAACAGAAGACAACGATGACTCAGCTCCACAGACATAAGCAAATACCTAAAAACCTTCTTCTAATTATTAAATTTATAGTAAAAATGAATACACACTCCAAACTCCCCTCAGAATCTTCAAAAATTCAGACAAAGCCTTCAAAGACGTATCAGAAAAGCTCAAAGATTTCGAAAAGAACTAAAAAACTAAAAAAATTGCAACCCGAAGCCACATCAAAATTTAATATGAGCTTATAAACCTTGGCAGCTATATCAGAAACTTACTTAAGTTCCAAGTGCAACCAAATGTTCAATTTATTGAAAAAACAGCTGAAGGGCTATTAAACAATACAAAATCTAGGAAAACTTTTATAATTATAACTCATATGAAAGTCCCATTGTGATGATTAAATAAACGATATCGGTTCAGGATTATAAATGAAAATTTTTTTTTTTAAAGATTCTAATAAAATTATTAGAGATATGCTAAAAGTGTACCAGAAAGAGATTAAAAATTTATATAAAGATTTAGTTGAGGTAATATTTTTTTAAAGAAGTAGGCATGATGTTGTCTGGTGAAAATGCTTACATTGAAATAAAAGAGACATTAAGGACTAATAATTATTAGAGAAGTGCTAAGAAAAAACTATTTGGATTTTTATAGTAGTGTTATGTGTAGTTGGGGTTTTGATAGGAATTTTTGTAGCTGCAAAATCTTGATAATGAAAGCATTATATTAAAACCTTTGGGAATAGGATTTTTTAGATTTTAGGCTTGCTTAAGTTAGTTTTCATGAGTTTTTAATAGATTTTAGTTAATTAAATAATACCAATTTGAGAAATCTTAAAAACTCTAATGATTTAAGCATGGTCACTGAGCAAATTGACACTTTCTGGAGCCTTTTCAAAAGCTTGAACTCATTAGCGAAATCCTCTTCTACAATTTTCACACTTTGATTATTATAATTCACCAAAATCCTAGTTTTTTGAAGTATTGTGTTAAAAATAAGGTCAATTTTCAGTTTAGTATTCATAACTACAACAGTCCCATTTGTCACAACTACCTCATAATCATCCAAAAAGTCCTTTTGTTTAGCAGACCTCACATTGATTTCATTAGCTGTGCTTTTTTTCTTAAGTTTTTTCGACACTTCCCACTCAGAAAGTTCCCAATGAAGTTCTCCATGAATAAAACACAGTTTTTCTTCAATAATATTCTTAACCATATGCCTTTTCCCTGATGTTTTCAACTCATCGATTGACTTTATTTTCAAATCACTTTTGTTAATCACCAAAGTTTTATTTCTAAGACACAACTCAAATGTTGAAGGGAGCTCTTTTAAGCATACACATACTTCTTCAGTATGCCCTTTAATTGACACGACAATATATTCTTCATTTATATGTCCTGAACGAAACCTAAGGACCATTCTATCTTGAAATGTGCAAAAGTACATATTGTTTAAAATACATTCAGTAAGCCTTGCAGGAAGGTTTTCTATTGTGTCTTTGATTTGTGAATTTAAATGGTAACTGTAGTAATTTGCATCATTTTCTCCATATAAGTCTATATCAAATTGTCTCATGTTTCTATCGTAGGTTATAAAGCTTATACAATATACTCCTGAAACATTGACACAGATTTTTACTGTGTCTTCGTCGTCGTCAGGGAACTTATCTTTATCGTCTTTTTCGGTTATTGCAATGTTTTTCACGTTTTCGAGATTACTTATAAGTTTTTTTTGGAATTTAATCTCAGTATTTATCTGCTCAGTGCTCGATTTAATAAGGCTTTCAAGGTTTTTTCCTAGACTAAGGATTTTGTTTAATCTAGCTCTGGTCGAATATGCATTTTCGTATTTTGATGTGTAAGTGATAAGGTCTCGGATGATTTCGAGCTTTTCATTATAAAGAGATTTGTATTCAGAAGCTTTGAGGTCAAAATCATGGTGGAAAGCCTTGGGCTCAGAGCTGATACTGTTGCTGTATGTGAGTTGGCTTTGCATTGGCGAAAATTTTTTTTTGAAAAGAGGCTGGATACGTTTGGCTTCAGGCTTGTTGATGATACTTTTTTCGCTATTGTTCCGAGCTTGAGAAAAAGATATTTTCATATTTTATATAGAAAGTAATTCAAAACTATGTGAAAGTTAAGAGTTTTTGATTGAGATATTTTTGATGTATTTGAGGTGTGAGGGTAGCTTTTTTAATTAATTTCTTTTTGTTGGGCAAGGATTTATTGGGAAGTGATTTTGGGGAGAGTTGAAAAGTACATGAAGTTTAAAAATTTGTAATAATTAGAAATACTTTACAGAATTTTATACTTGAGATAATATGCTATAAGATTTATGATGACTATTGTTATAACTTTTACTTGAAAAAATTATAAAGCATAAAATGTTGTATTAAACTGTTTATCTGATGTTTTTTATTAATGATTTTAATATCATAAAACTAAAAAACTACTTTTTGTTGTAAAAACTCGCTTAACTAAGCTGTATTATCCCATATTGATATTAATCCAGGTAATAAAAAAGTTTCCTTAAATAACACTATTTCATATAATAACTAAAAAGTTTTTATGCTATATGAAACTAATTCAATTATAAGACTAAAAATATACTTTTTAGTTTGAAATGTTTTAGCTTTATTTGAAAACCCTTCATACTTATAAAAAAAGGTAAAAATTTAAATTTTCCTAGAGATTTCACAGAAATTTGTATATAAAACACATCATATATTTAAGAAGTTAGTAAATTAATGTAGCATAATTCGGTTTCTATACAAAGTATTTGCTCCTAAGTTCAATACAGGAACTTTTTCTATTTTTTTTTCATTAATGGTTTCACGTTCCAGATTGATTTGATACATAAACAGTCGCTTTTTAGCTATTCTGTCTGAAGTGTTATTCTCGCTAATACATCTTCTTATAACATTTCTCCTACAGTTAATTGATTTAGTTCCAGCACAGCCCATATTATCTTATATATTAAAAAATTGTCATCTCTTTTATTATCAGAAGACGTAAGACCTCCGAAAACCCGGGAAAATTAAAAATTGTTTTTATCTCCCTAAATTCACAGAATACTATATAGTATATTTTATAAGGTGAGTAATAATTTTCAAATTAGATTTTTTAAATCTCTTCTCCCTAGCAGTATTTAGAAATGATTTATTTTACCTTAAATACAAATCTAACATATTTTTCCTTACTAGTTAATAATAATTTATAAATATTTTATTACTGATATACTATTAATATAATATTTGAAGAACTTTTATAATCTTTATGTGAATATTTTTTGTTTAAATACAGTTTTACTAGCTATTTGGAGGATAATAGTGACACAATTACTTTCTTAATCATTTCCGATTAAATTTTAAAATGTATTGTTTTAGGTAAGTGGTCGTGCTTAGCTAGATTCCGATCAAAATTCACAAGTTTATCCAAAGACTATACTCCTGCAAGCCATTTTAATTTATATACGAATTATCTTAAGCAATCTGAATTAGATTTTGAATTTAGCATAGTTATTTGTGAGATTGATGATATGGAAATAGTCGATATGATATTTTTGTGTTTTTGATAAAAACAACAATATTTAATAGACAAGAATTTACTAATGCAGCTTCAAAAGCAATTTATTCCTAAAATCCAGCAATGCTACCTTAAAACTTTATATGCCTACATATTAAAAATTTTATAAGCATTGGCTAGTTTTCTAAACCTTTACAACATAAATGGTAAATCTAACTAGTTTAAGCCTTAACAATTACACTAAACAACTTATTCAATAAATGCTAGTTACAATTATGCATCCTACTCAAAAACAAAGGATTTATCTGAATATTCAATATTGGTGCTCTTATGATCTTTATAAAATTAACTATTTCCATTGCATTTGTATCTAAATCTCTTTTTCTATAGGGCTTGTTTTTCGCTTCATCCTCAATCTTTTCCCCTTTGCGCAAGTTTTTTTTTCTTAAGTTTCCACAGTTGCCTTTAAAACCACATGATCCCATAATTATATGTAAAAGCCAAACAAATAGCTTAATAATATCTATTTTTTTCTAGACTCTTTCAAAATAACAAACTTTTAGATCTTCTAAAATAGCAAACCGAAAAGTTTCAAGAGTATAGAGGTCAAAAAAATTGTAAGAACTGTTGAATCTTATGATTTTTTAGATTCTGATTTGTTAGGTGTTGAAAATATACCCAATTTGAATTATTTGTGGAGGTATAACGATATAATAAGTATTAGAGTGGTATGATAAGTTTAATCTTTATGTAAATTGATGATAGGTTTGGAAGTTTGCATATTTGATTGCTTTTATATGAGGTAAATGGCAGAAGAATATTGTTAAGAATTACTGTTAATAGTATAATTAATGATTATGTATAAGTGCGATATTGATTAATTTTTATTATAAAATACTTAATTTTGCTGCCAATTGTTTAACTCTCTAATGCTTTTATCTTTAAATATTTCAATCAGTAAAATTTCTTTAAATTTTATCCGATTGATTTTGAGTTAATTTCTTTAATAAAATCTTGAGAGTATTCTTATATTCTGTGCCATAATAAGCATGGAAAATATGTCCATGCATATACACCATTTTATGCATTTAAAATACTAATTTAAGTCATGATCATAAAGGGAAAATAATTTTAATTGCATAAAAGCAGTCGAATTTGTTAGTTCTAAATGAAATCAGTTATTTCTAAAATTCATCAGAGTTTTTTACTATTTTGCCTTAATATATGAAGAATTTGCAACTTAATAAAATTGCATGATGATAATATTTGTAATTTTGATTAAGAAATTTGTTATATAGTTTTAGTAATTACGATAAAATTATATAAATAGTTTGTATTGCTGATTTTGAATATATGAATTAATTCTAAAAAATTAAGTGAAATTATATATACACTTACTAATATGCCTTCTGTGTAAAATATTATTTTCATAATTTATTTGGATTTTATTAAAAAGTGATATAAAATTGTTAAAGTTTTAAGAAGTGAACCAAATTAAGCTCATTAACTACTTTAATAATCAAATTATACCAAACCAGAAATTATATCTTTATATAAATGCATATTTTAAATGCCAAGTTTTAAAAATTCCAAGCAAATGAAAACATTCTCTTTAGCACACTCTAATTGATGAAAATATGAATATGATAATCTAAGAAATATTAAACCAAGCTACTGAAATCCTATGCATCCTTCATTTTGTATTAATTTATTATAATCTTTAGTAGGTTTCTCAATTCTTATTGTGAGAATGCAAGAATTCGTTAGATATCAAATAGCCCATAAAGGATGATAAGAAATTTGCAACTTCAAGGTGTGCTTTTGATATTCTAATAAAAGTTATAATAAATTATTTGAAAATAACTATTTTAAGGAACATAATAGTAAAACTATGGGTTCATCAGTCATTGTATACTTTAAGCTAGAATCTCTGTGTGTTTTATATTTTAGAACTTACAGGCATCTTAATATGCCTGTATTATCTTGTTAACCTTGCTCTCTAGTTATTCAAATCATATTTATTAGACAATTTTGCAACTTTCCTAATAAAAATAAAACTAAAGGAAATTAAGATAATTATATTGCAGTATTTTCGCTTATGATAAAAAAAAAATTAGGTAAAACTTCTTATATAGTTATTATAGATAGAATAGTATTATATATGGTTCTCTTATTAAAGTCAAAAATACTGTTCGATTTATCAGTAATTCAATATGAAATAGTTAATTCACTTTACCTTTCACATTTCAAGTCAGGTTATATTTACTAGGTTTTTACAAGCTTAGGAAGCATAGTATTAGTTATGGGAATTCAAAAAACAACTCTGGATTTTTTAAAAAAGGTTTATATTTTTGTTATGTTTAGCTTAATCATTACTAACTATATTACTTCAATATACTTCCGAATGCATTTTTCCTTTCATCCTTTTAGCATATAATGAATTCGCATATATGTTAAGAACAGGAGTTTTCATCACCTTTATTTTGTTTATTTCTTCTCGTGCTTTTAAAATATTATATATCTCAATTTTTTTTCTCGTATTACTATCAACACTATATGTTTCTATTGTCTCTTTAACTTTGTTTGACTTTTTTATTGCAACTTGTATAACTTTTCCGCAGCCCATTATATATTATATATGAATTATTTTGAGATTTACCATAATAATTAACTAATAAAATCATAATGCAAAATGCATATTTAAAGAAATAAGTTATGTTATGCTGGGTGCTTGATGAAGTGTTTGCAAAGATTTTTAATAATAAAAAATATATATATTAGAAATAGTGAGGGTTTAATTTGGTAATATAAAATGCATGCTTTTGATATAGAAACTCTTAATTTTTGAGCTCTAGAAATTTTTCTTTTTTTTTAGCTTTAGTTATTGTTTTGGCAAATAAGTTAGGATAATCTAATTTGCATATAGGAAAAAGGTATATTTGAATTTCGTGATAAATGCTAGTTATGAAGGGATACTATGGGAAATTTACTGAATATTAATATAAGAGTCTGTTATAATATATTGAAATAACACTTGCAGATTATATTTTTGTTTAAGCCGCTAGAAAATCATTGTTGACTGTGCTTATTAAAGAATTCTGAAAGTTTTTTTACAACAATTATTATAGTTTTGCATAAAAAAAGCTTTTTAAGAGAAAAATAATAAAGACTAAGTCCTTGTTGAAATACATAATAATACAAATTTTAGGTTTGAATGCATTTTGAGTTAATATAATGATTATTATGTTTTTAAATAAAATAGCTAATCAAATTTGTATCTTGATGAACTTTAAAGAAAAAAACAGTTATATAATAATTGTTGAATTTTTTTTATGATCATTTGATTTATGAGGATAAACTTAAATTATACTTGATAGCAAATTACTGCTAAAAATACTGATAGTATTTAAAATTATACATGAAATAAAGTAGTATTTGAATAAAATATATGATGCTATATTATAACTAAAAGAAAAATGTATGCAATATGATAAAGAAAAAGAGGAAAAACTTAAATGTATTGATTAAGTGACAATATAAAAATACTAAAAGCCAAGTTTAAAATTATCTGAACTTTAATCATTTAATTGAAAGAAAAGTAATTTAATTAATCGAATCAATCAAACAATAAAATCATGCTTTTCCATATCAAAGATAAGCGAAAGCAAAAAAATTATAAAATCTTCATCCTCATATTCATAGTATAATTAAAAATATAATATAATTCTATCAAATAAACTCTACGAGTTTAAACAAAAATTTATAATTCTTACAATCCTTCAAACCTAGTCCATGCTCTAATTTAAACTTATATATTCTTCCTTATTCAGCAATGCTTAACAATAAAAACCCTTTAACTTTATATAAAAACATCAAATACCTTATAAGTAAAAATGCAAAGACCAGCAACTGTTTCATTACTAAAGAATGATTTAACAAAAACTCGTCTGCGCTTTGCTATCCTTGCTTTAGCCAGTTTAATGTCCTTTGGCAGCTATTTTGTATACGATAACCCATCCGCTCTACAAACCCAGCTCCAAGATGTAAAAACAATATAGGATTTAAACATAGGGACTTTCGAATTTAACCTATTTTACTCAGTTTATTCATTTCCTAACATAATCTTACCTATATTAGGAGGCTACTTTATAGATGTTATTGGCAACAGGATTGGAGCTTTGCTATTTTCAATACTTATTGTCATTGGTCAAGGGCTTTTTGCCTTTGGTGTTATGATCAATAGCTATAACATCGCTTTAATTGGACGAGGAGTCTTTGGTCTTGGAGGTGAAAGTTTGAATGTTTCAAGTAATTATTATATGACCAACTGGTTTTCAGGTAATGAGCTTGCAATGGCAATGGGGACAACAGTTAGTGTGTCCCGTTTAGGCAGTGTCCTCAATGATAATATTGAGCCTGTTATAGTTAATTCTACAGGTTCGTTATCTTTAGGGCTATGGATTGGATTTTTGTTCTGTATATTTTCGCTTATATGTGTTATTATCGCTAATATCTTAGATGGAAAAAAAGACAAAAATTTAGGAATTATATCTAAAAAACACCTTCCAGATAGCGAGAAATTCCGGTTCCACGACTTAAAATATTTCGGTTTTTCTTTTTGGTGCCTTTGCTTAAATTGTCTTGTCGTGTATATAGATGTCTCTTGTTTCAACAATATAGCCAGCAATTATTTTCAAGAACGTTTTGGTTATAACTCTGTAGAATCAGGCAGTATTATTAGCATCACATATATAGTCGCAGCTTTTTTATGTCCAGTTTTCGGTATGATTGTCGACAAATTTGGCCAACGTGTGCAATTTATGATTTTTTCTACTGTTTCAATCACTTTAGTCCATACAGCTTTTCTTTTAACCCCAGAAAGCCATAAACCTATTTACCCGATTTTTTATATGGTCTTCCTTGGCCTTGGGTACTCAATTTATGCCTCAGTTATGTGGGCATCTATTCCTTATCTTATTAAACCTAAAGTTGCAGGTACTGCTTTTGGAATGGCCACATCTATTCAAAACCTTGGACTTGGTGTTGGTCCATTGTTAGTTGGTTATATTCAAGAAAACACAAATAAAGATAAAGGATATTATTGGGTGAGCTTTTTCTTTGTTATGATTGGGGTTTCAGGTATTATTACATGTATTTTGATTTATGTTAATGATGTGAAAACAGGAGGAGTTTTGCGGTCTAAAAACCCAGAAAAAGTTAGAGAAAGCTTTATTGGGATAAACGAAACTGAAAAAACTGACTTGGGAAATTCCTATAGTGCAATTAATTAGTGGGGTAATTATAAGTTATAATAGATTTCATAGAAGAATATTAAGTTTATGAAAATATCAAATCAAAAAAGTCTGAGAAAGAAATCGGCTTGATAATGTATCACTTATAGATTTAATATAGCGAATATGAAATACTTAGAGATGATGGAAAATATTATGATTAAGAAATTGATAGGAGAAATAAAAAATACTTAGAAAATTAATTTTTAAAGGAGAAAAGCAAGTAAAAATAAAAGAATCATGAGGAAAATAGAAGGAAAAAAACTACTAAAAGAAATGACTAGCAAAAGCCAGCGAATAAACCTTAATAATAATTATAAGATATAATAATTGATAGTGGTTTCATAAGGAGAATGACACTTTTGAAAGTAAATAAAGGAATAAAAATATAGTCATGATAAAGTGGCTGCTCTTATCATCTATTTTTATAAATTCTCATTACTTTAAGAGGTTAATTATAAAACTAATACTTGCCCTCCAATATTAATGAAATATTAGGTAGCTTTCCATATCTGCTTGCGCATACTCCTAATCTCATCTCATTATTAAATCTATACAGAGGCATTTCGGGGTTCTGCGTGTCATTGTACTTCAAAGACTTAAATTTTTCTTGAAACTCCTCAAGATTTTCTGGGTAATTGCCACTTAGTAAAAATTCTGACTTCTTTAAGTAAATTGAGTTGTTTATTTCCGAGAAAAGATTAGTTTCCAGAATATGTCCACCTTCATTAAGAGTTTGATTGCTTCTTTTTAGACCAGAAGCCTCAAAAGATTCTTTAATATTTAAGCATTTTACTCTTTGAATATATTGAGAAATCTCGTGTAAATATATGATAAACTGGCCTGCCAAGATTTGATCCGAGCAGAATTTTTTTTATTGTACTCTCGTATAGAAATATGCAAGCTTTTAAGAGTAATCCCTGCTATTCTCTTAGGAAATTTGAAAAAGTGAATATTTGGTGTATCCATTCTAAGCTCTTCTTGTAAATCACAGTTTTGTGGGAGAAAGCTTTGCACAACTCCTTTTATCGGATTTTTCATTGTAAGCGAAACAAACTTTTCAGCATCTGAGTTTGATATCTGCCTGTAAGAAAACTTGTTCTTTAGCTTTTTTAATAAGAATTGGTGTATATTGAATTTATAATAGCCATATGCTGTAAGTAAAATCTCCATAATTGAAGAGCTTATAGCCATGGGCAGTTCACGTAAAATTAAGTATTTTTGGTGCAAGCTAACATGATTTTTCTTTAATTTTTTTTCTGTAAGAAAGCTCTAATATTTTCTTTATCTGTCAATACCTTTAATATGCATGATATAACAGTTAGAAACTGAATTTCGAATTCAGGAAATGAGTGAGTGGGTGTATTGAAATACATCTGGAGTGAGTTTTCTAAAAGAATATTTTCTTCATCATTTATTATTTTCGGAAGAGCTGAACTATTATCTTGAAGAAATCTTAAAGCATTAGATTCTATAAGAAAGTCTTTAATTTTTTTATCTAAATTAAGGCATAGAGATTCAAGCTGTGAGATACTCAAAGCTAATGATTTTTGCAGAAGAATATCAAAGCATTTCTGTTTAGCTAAAGCTGGCAAATCTGACCATTTCAATAAGTTTTCAATAGAACTCGGCCATAGTTACCATAAAGTTCTTTATTTTCTATTTGATTTTCATGAATGATTTTAATAAGCTCCTCTGCAAAGATATCAGAATCATTAACTGAAGTTGTTAAAAAAAAGTAATCAATTTTGCCTTTTAGCATCTCCAGCTTCCCAATGTAATTGCAATCGATTATTAGTTTTATTTTGTTTATCTTTTTTGAAGCCTCTTTAAAAAATTTCATAATCATATAACAGCAGCTCTCATAAAATGCCACTTCAATATTAGGATTAAAAATTTTTTTTTTGCCAATCTTTTTAAGGACTTTATATTTTTGATAAATAATTTTTCTGGTATACTATCAATAAGAATTAAAAAGCATGCTAATTTTACCTTCAAAGTGACATTAGCAAATTCTAAATACTTTTTAGATAAAATTGCTTCGATTGCAAGAGCGCATCTTATTTTATCACTACCATATGATAAATGGTTTATCAGCTATTGCAACTCATCATTTCATGCAATTTTGTTAAATCTTCCTTAGTCAAGTCCTTGTAAAAAGGCTCATTTTTAAGAGCCTGAAGGTACTTATAAAGTTTATCTCCATCCATTTTTTATTAAATTTGATTTCGCTTTTAGAGGGGGGCATACTATAAAAGCCCATTATTAAATACAAAACTAAATGCTTTTGCTCGATCAAGATTATATTTGTACCTATGGCACCTAGCATGCAAGTCTTTACAGCTTTTCATCGCATAAGGGATCATAAAGCACGCAAAAATTCTCCCAAAAAAAAATCGCCACCGAACTCCAAAAGGCTTTTGAAGAATTTTCATAGTAGCAATTTCGCATCCACAATAAGCATACCAACGTAGAGATGGGATTCCTTCATCAAACGCAAGCTCTTCAATTGAAGTTCAGGAATGTCTAATTGAAGAGGACGTTCTATATAGTTAGCATCATAGTTATCTATGATTTTTGTTATTTTCTCATGATGTCTGATAAGAAAGTCATCTGAAAGCTTTACATAAGCCTCATTTGTTCCAGACATTGAAGAAAAACTGGTTGCTTGTGTTTGGTAAGATAAATGATCCTGGAAAATGTTTTCAGTGAGTTCAAATGGGATAGTAGAGATTTTGTGGTGATAGTAGGGGAATTAGACATACTAGAGAAAGATAAAAGCGGAGAATCATCGAAGCAATGGGAGAAGATTCGAGGCTTGTCATGCCATTTAAAAATCAACAGTTAGGCAAATTGAGCCTAATAATATGTATTGGAAAATAAGTACATAAAGATAATGAAAATAAGGAGATCAATAATAAGATATTAGTTAGAGTGGCTAAATAAATGTTTTATTGAGATAAGTTTGTTGAGAGTGGTGATTTATCAACAAAACCTTTTATAGGATTAGTTTTTATAAAAGCAGCCTTAGGGGATTTGATAAGAATATATGAAATAAATAAGTGATTCAATAACATAATAATAGTGAAATCCTTGAATCCTTATTACTTTATAACTATTTTAATAATTATAATATTTTCTAAGCCTCCTATAAAATTATTATTAACTTCAAATGAATTATGTTTTTTCTCTGATAAACCTAAATTTTATAATAATCTTAGTTTTCATTAAAATAAATTCTAAGAATGGAATAAATGATAGTATTAAGAATGTTATACTTATTAATCATGATATTATTGATAAAAGTCTTTAATAAAAAAACATGAAATCAAGACTCCATAAAATACTATCTTTTATTAAATTTTAGAGAAAATATATCAAAATTATAAAAGACCATAAAAATTGAGATTAAAAAGTAATTTTCATGCCTCCAAAATTAAAAATTGCATTTAATTCTTGAAACTAAATTTATATTGCCATTTATGATTAATGCATTACCTCTTCCAAACTATAGGTATTATATTTAAATTCTATAGCTTTACGCAGATATTTATAGAGTAGCATAAAAACTATAAAATGACTCATAAAAACTTAAAAAATCATGGCAAGCTTTCCTTAGTTAATGCTTATATTTCTAAATTCCTTCCTTTAATTAATATTTGCACCCCCAAATTCCTTCTTTAGTCAGATACCATAAAAAATGAAAAAAGCTATTTTCAGCTTCAAAATCCTTTCTTAACTTTCTTGCGAAGTATATTACCTAATATTTCTAGTAAATGGCTGATATACGCAACCCAAAGCAAAGATTTTACACTATACTAACCAAACCGCTTATTGATATATCAACAATCGACTTCAAAAAATCCCTTCCTGAATCGTTCATCTACTCAGACTCAGAGTTCACAAGCAAAATCGATGAAATCAGTCCTTTAAGCGAACTAATCAAAGAACGTTTCCCAAGATTCTCAGGAGCATCAATAAATGTAATAGAAACCCCAGCAAATGAATACTTTGGCTCCTTTCGTGACTATATAGAAATCATAGACTCACCAAAAGCCCAAATTGTCAATCAAACAATTACGCCTCTTGATTCGCCAAAACAAGCATCTTTTTCTATATCTGAAGTTAAAGAAATGCTTTCAGACTCTGGTAAAAAATGCTTGAATGGGTCATCAGACCATTGCAAAAATCATGGTATTATAATGAATTCGCCGTATAATAGACAAGCCAATGTGAGTAAGAGGAATAGGAAATTTTTTGACCATGATTTAGATTATATTAAGAGTTTGCAGACAGAACCTACGAATTCTCCTGAAATTTTTAGAGGGAAATTCTGTGATGAGGCTCAAAAATCTAATTGCCATTGCAGTTCCTGTAGGGTTATGTGAATATTTTATAAGTAATTTTTAAGTTTTTGGAAAATTTTATGATGCAAGAATGGATTTAGAGTTTCAGTCTTAAGAGCTGCTTTTGTATAGAGTTTGCATGAGATTCATATATATTTGGATGAGATTTATGTATTTATATAGATTTATGACTGAATGGGAAGATATGCTAAAAACGGATCTGATATTTGCTAAGTGGGATTTATAGTTTGTTTTTGTAAGTAATTGAGGTTTAGAAAAAAAATTAATAATAGGCTTTATTGATAAAAAGATTAGCAAAAAATTTAACAATTAGTCAAAAACCTAATTAGTTAATTTAGGAATACTATTAAAACTTATATTTCTCAACCTAAACTTACCTCACAAGTTTCTTGCTTTTTTCCAAAATTTCATTGAAAAACAAGCACCTAATCTACCTTCAACTATTCATCAATCTAAATTAAAATCTATCTATCCATAATACGGCAAAAAAGCCAAGTCCCCAATTCAAAATTACTCAAATCCACCCCTTTTTCAATAAATTATACTCATGTCTATATTTAAATTTCGCAATTATTCATATCTATAAATCTATTCATCATTGCTATGATCGACTTTAGGAAGTTTAAAAATTTTTATAGGCTTTCTTTGTTTTCTTGGTCTTGGTGGCTTATGAATTTTTAAAGAATTAATTGGAAAAGCTACAGGGAAAATAATTTGTATTTCATCAGGTTTTTGGCATAATATAAATGAAGGTTTCTTTTTCTTAGTCCAATTTCCCTCTGCAGTTTTTTTTAAGTTCTGACAACCCTCACTACCAGGTGACACATTTCTGCTTTCATTACTAGAACTAATTGTGCTTAAATGGCTTTGATTTGATATACTTCGAGTTAGATGCCTATGATTTTCAATGGTTCTGATACGAAAACGCACAGGTTCAGGCTGAGCTTGTTGTAAAGCTTTATTATTATAAACTTCTTGCCACCCACAAATATCTGTATCATAAGTATTTTTATTTTCAAATAAATCATAATCCATCTTATCACTTTCTTCAGATAGAAAATCAATCAAATCTTTTTCGGTCATTTTTATAATCAAACATAAATCTAGTTTATTATAGTTTTGGTTATATTTTCAAGTTCATTAACTATTATTTGCCTTTTTGACGTTGAGAGCATCAATTTTTGACGTTGAGAGCATCAAAAAGCAGGCCCTCAAATTCGTCCAGGTCAATTTTCCCATCATGATTTGTATCGACTTGATTCATAAGCTCTTGGATAAGCTCTTCAGTTATCATCGCTCCATCTGTCAAAGCGCTGCTAAGTTCTGAATACTCTATAGTCCCATTGCCGTCTTCATCAAAAAACTTAAACGCCCTAAGCAAATTCTCTTTGGTACAAACTTTTTTATAATTAATCGTAGCTTTTAAAAACTCAGTATAATCAATCTGACCACTCTTATCAGAATCTACATGTTCCATTATTGAATCAGTAAATAAGTCAACCTCTTCAGCTGGAAGATTTTTTTTAAGTAGTTCAGCAAGTTCTTTGCTTGATATAGTCCCATCACGGTTGACATCAAGGAAATTAAACACTTTTTGTTCTTTACTATAAATGCTAGGGTCCATGATTTTTGATATGATAAATGTGTGGATTGCTTCTCGGAGCTTACTGGTTCTTTTAAAACTTTTCATGCGGAGGAGTACTTTAGATATGTCTTTTTGTGAAACACTTTTGGTGTAGGATTTGATCCAAGGGTGTAAGCATGCTTCTTTTGCGCTAATTCTCTTGTCTGGATTAACTTGGAGGAGTTTTTTTAATAGGTTTTTAGCTTCTTCAGATACTCCTTGACAAAGGTTTTCTATGTCGATATTCACGTTTTTGAGGATTTGCAAAATTTCTTCATCTGTGCCATCGTAAGGAGGTCTTCCGATTAATAAGATAAGCATTATCATCCCACAACTCCATAAGTCACACTTTTCTGTGTATCGACCTTTGACTATTTCAGGAGCCATGTAAAGAGGTGTCCCAAACATTTCTCGTTGATATCCTGACCCAAAAAATGTGGCAGTGTCATAGTCGATGATTTTTAGGGATAAAGTGGTTTTATCAGATAAGAGGATGTTTTCAGGTTTTATGTCTCGGTGGATTATGTTTTTACTGTGAAGATAGGTCAATCCTGAGAGGATTTGGAACATGATTTCTGCAGCTTGGCTTTCAGTAAAAAGTTTGAACTCAATGATTTTATCAAATAAATCCCCACCTGTGCATAGTTCAAGCACTATATAAAAATTTATTTTATCCTCAAAGAACTCATAAATTCTTGGCATATTTGGGTGGTCTACTGTCTTAAGGATTTCTACTTCCTTAAACACCGCCCTTGTTTCTATCATTTTTTGTGGTAAATCTGCCTTTCTTATAATCTTAACCACTCTAATATCATCCGTAGCTATATGTTTACATTTTCTCACTTCCCCATTTCTCCCTGATCCAAGGCTTTTATCATCAACATCATAAACTGAATTAAAACATGCCCCATTTTCCTTAACAAAGATTCCTGGACTGAAAGCCAGCTCTTCTTCTTTTGTTATTAAAGAGTTCTTAGATTTCAGCTTTGGCATATTCGTATGCATGGCAGGCTCAAGGCTACAAATACTTCCCATTTTTAATAATGGATGAAAAAGGAATTAGGACAATTTTTGCCTTTTTAGATGAAAATGTTATAATATTTTTATAGGTAAAATAATTATATGAAATTTGGATTTTTTTGTTTGTATGCTAAAAAGTTTGAAAGATAGGATTATGGAAGAAAAACTCAATGATAGGTGATTGAAGAATTATTTGTGAGGTATAGGACGTCATGAAAATTAGAGAAAATATGAGGAACCATTTGAAGGAGAGAGAGATGATTAAAGAATGGATTAAGTATTTTGCCATCGTACCAAAATTACGCAAATTATATGTATATTAGGATTGAAAGTTATTAAAACTTTATTAAAAATTGAGATGATATAAAATACTGCAATTTGATGGTTCTTAAGAATTTTAAGATTAGAGCACATGAAAGCATATTTTGCATCATTGAACAAAAGATAAAAATGTAATGCATATCTTCTAATCTTCTTTTTTCGTTCCCATATTCATTATTCTCCACTAAAAACTCTCTTGATTTTATTCAGCAAAGATTTGCATATGATTTTTTATCAATTCCAGAAAATCAATAGCTTTATTTACACTTGCAATATCTTTTTTTCTAAAGATAAAACCTCATGACAACCTCTTGATCACTTAAACTTCCAATAAAGGCATTTGAAGAATATTTCCAGGATAGATTTTTGCAGTATTATTTACCAGAAAAATGCGATGGAATAAGATATTTTATGTTGGTGGATTTGTAATTAATGTAGATATTTTATGTTGGTGAATTTGTAATTAATGTACCTGGAAGGGTTCGGGGATTGCGATATGGCATAGAGGAAGTTATAAAGATAGAAGAAGTAGTGAGATGTGAATGCTCAAAATTGCTATGCTGGAAAGGTTAAAGTGTTGGGTACATTAAGTTGGAGAAAGATAAGAAAAATGAATACTTCAAGATGTTGTTTGAGTAGAGATATTTAATCTAAAAATATTATATTTTGGAAATTTGACTTGCAATTGCTTTATTAGGTGTACATGATTTTTTAATTCTATGATGATTTATGCAAAATTAGAATATAGGAATTATTTTTTGTGTGGTTTTGTCTTTTTCTTTATCCCTCCAAAAGAAATCCTACTAAAGTTAATAATCTCTCCACTTAGATCTAGTACTTCAGTTTTCTCCTTATCACCAGGTATATTAACCACTTCATTACTCTTTTCTCCAATCACAATTTCCTCAACCTTCTCATCTTCTTCCATCTCCTCTTCCACTTCCTCAATTTTTTCTGAAACTATCACATCAGAAACTAAAACTTTAGACTTCAAAACCTTAGGTTTCTCTTCTAATTGGCTTATTTTCAAATATAAAGACTCAACATCAGCAGCGAAACACACAGAAAAAATATCAAGTTCATGGTTGATATCTTTAGCAATTGATGCCATAGATCCTTTGAATTTTTTAATAGTCTTTTTGTATGATTCAAGATTCTTTTTTTTGTCATGGCTCTGCCCAATTACTTTGCTTTTCTCATCATTTCCTTGAGTTGCTTTCATCAAATTTTCATTTTTAGATAGTGGCTTTTCTGTGCTTGGTGGGCTAAGAAGCGCTTGAGTTAAGTCTGCTTTAGCTTGAGAAATTTCAGTAAGGGTTTTCGCTTCATGGTATATGCTGATAAATTCGTTTATGAGTTGTTCTAAGATTTTTTGCATGTTGTTTAGTACATCTGTTTCCATAATTTAATATAGTTTTTAAGATTTTTGATGATTATTTATTGGAGGTTTTGTTTAGTTGAATTGCTATATGGAATTGAGATATAATTGATTTGTTTATATTTTATTGGGTATTAAATAAATTTGATTACAGGAAATTTTTAAGATAAGAAAATGTTTAATTAAGCATAAAAGGAAGATTATTTTTGTGGTAATTGAGAGTTAAGTAGATTGTATATATTTAAGGTTTTAATTTCTGATTATATAAAACGATATGCATTTATATACAAAAAATTTAGAAAACATAACAATGCTCTATATTTCTACAAATGAAAGTTTAAATCCAATAATAATCCCCAATATAAAAATATCCTTCTAAAACATATAAACAAACTCTTGCTAAAACGATTATCAAATTTTCGTCTTATAAAAATATGAATTACTATAAAATACATGGAATCCACGATAACGATAGCTATATCGTTGAGCAAATGACCAAAGAATATTTTATATACAACAAAGGCTATTTTTTCACTGAAAATTCCACACTAATAGATGAAACTATTTTGCCCAAATACCTTAAAAAAAAATTCGGTCTTCAAAACCAATGTTTCTTCCCTTATAATGAAGAGACTGAGAAAATCTTCAAAAAAGAGTATGACTTTAAATCCAGGGTGCCTTTAAGCGAAACAAGTATCCAAGTTCCAGAAGAGCTGAATTCGTATTTGATATCAAATCAGTATTTTGTATCTCCAGCAAACTCTTTGGCTTTTGGGATTTTCGAATGCTATCTTCGGAATCATGATAATCCTTTTTTATCAAAAACTCTGTTTAAAGACAAATCCCCAAATAGTTTTAATTATCACTACAACAATTTATTTAGTTATATTTTCTATGATCCTATTGGAAAAGAACTTTATAGTGAATACTTAACAGAGTTTCAAAAAATAAATCTAACAAGCCCTTATGATTTGCAGAGCATTTGTGATAATTTCTCAATAGGAATAGAGATAAATAAAATTGAAAATCAGAAACTATTGAAGTGCTTTGTAATAGCAGCAAACCCTGAATCTTCTACAATTCCTATCGTTAAATTACTTAAGTATAAGGATTATTTATTTGTGCTATACTCACCTAATCAAAACGACTTTGACGGGTATGATGAAAGTGGGAAATTGCAAAAAGGGATAACGAGGGGCGAATTTTATGTTGACTCATTTTTTCAGAGTTCTTCTGATTTCAAAACTCAGCCTTTTATTGATTTTATAAAAGAGTCTTTTGATGTCCACAAAGCAATATTAAAAGACACTTCATCAAGAGACCATCTAGCAACTCTAAGTGAATTCTCTCAAAAAATCCTAACTCAGTATAAAAACTTTGCTAAAACAGACCAAGACAGCATTCAAATCCTAATAAATTCTCTAAAATCTTCATGTGAGGCCGCAGATAAAAGGTTAAAAAAGAATGTTCCGCCTTTAAGCCCTAAAGCAGCCGAACAAGAAAACTTCAGAATGAACCAAAACTATTTATTAGAAGTACCACAAAGCAATAAGTCCAAAAATAATAGTCTTGATTTACTTGAAGATAAATACATAACCCAGGCTCAACAAGTTTTTGATAGCAAAAAACCAGAATCAGCAAATAAAATGATTTATAATCAACCTCAAGGAATATCGAAAACAGTAATAGCGCCTATAGAAGAAAGGCCAGAGAATAAAATTTCGGGTAATTTACAGTTTGTGAATCTCACTGAAGGAGACGCTAAATATAAAACCAATATACCTGCGATAAATCCTTGGAACCTTGGGAAATTTGAAGAGAAAGCAACCCAAAATTTAAGTAATAATAGAGAAGAGGAGTGCAAGTCATGCTCGAAAGTGGCTAAAGTGTCGTTATACCATCAGAAATGCCCTATGTGTGTTAAGTGCTTTATAATTTCCATAAATCAGTTTGGAGGAAAATGCACTTTATGCAATACGAAAATCTTAGCTTCGGAAGTAGGGAAGTTTACAGAAATTCAGCGAATGTCTTGTGAAAGGTGCAAAAAAGACCTTAAGATTACTGAATGTCGCATTTTAATCTGTAATTGTCTTTTGTGCTCAAGATGTGAAAATGAGAGCTATAGTGTTAAGTGCTGTGCAAAATGCTCGGCATCTTTGACTTAATTTAGGTTAGCTTTAGGTTTTGCAATTAATATCAAAAATCAGGTATTTTTTATTGTTTTTATTATTTTTTACGAATATTTATTGTACTTGATTTTTTGGTTAATTTTTAGGGTACTATTATTTTTAAATCACTTAGTTTTGATATTCTTTACTAATATTGTATGATTTTATTGCTCTTTTACGGTTAGAATTGCTCTAGTATATATTTTGCACATGAGTTTAAATCGAATTCTGTTTTAAATATATATGCTAACTTTCGATTAAATATAATATTTATGAACGGGAATTTGAACATTGATTTGCAAGCTTTAACATTAAAAATTGTATTTCAAATCGTTCATAGATTTCTACCTCTCTATATCTTTCAAATATAAAAACTAGCATCACCATTTCTTCATATCCTATATTCTTAATCTTTTAATCACATACTCATCTAAATAAAACTCATTTAAATCCTCAAAAAATCCTGAACCGCTTGAAATCTCTTTGAACCAAATAAAACCAATCAAACTCCACAATTCTTAAAAAAAAACAACTAAAATACTACCTCCAAATCACCAAAATAATACAAAAAACATAATAATTAAAATGGAAAGTGTGCAGCTAATCTTAAAAGCATGCCGTATAGGTGATCTGGAAAGTCTTCAAAGTTTATTAGAAAAATCTCCAGAACTGATCGATGAAACTGATAATAAGTTAGGCTGGAATGGGCTATATTGTTCAGTAATGTGTGGCCATTTAGATATAACCAAATATTTACTAAGACAAAATGCAAATCTCAATATAAAAAATCGTATGGGCGAAACTCCACTTCATCAAGCTGTAGAATGCAAAAACCTTAAAATGATCAAAGTCTTATTAAAGCATGGCGCTGACCCAAATCCTCAACAGAACGATGGAGAGACTCCTTTACATCTAGCTGTGTCTAAAGGTAACTATAAAGTTGTGTGTCTTTTACTTGAAAACAAGGCTAACCCAAACATCGCTAATTTTGTTTATGGGAAAACCCCTGTTCATTATGCTGTGGAGTCCGGTAACACGAAGATATTCATAGAAATCCTTAAATACAATCCAAATATGTATATAAGAGATAAATCAGGATATACTCCAGAAGATTTAGGTAAAAGCAGCACAAAGCCTCTTATAAATGTATCCCACGCAATCACCCCAGAAACTGCTGAAGCTGGCTCGATGACTTTGTTACT
The DNA here is from genome assembly GCA_001970955.1 of Stentor coeruleus. Taxonomy (NCBI): domain Eukaryota; phylum Ciliophora; class Heterotrichea; order Heterotrichida; family Stentoridae; genus Stentor; species Stentor coeruleus. Next base: position 8,852 of record MPUH01000794.1, on the reverse strand, counting down.
ATCCCCAACATATACCAGATGCAATTCTGATATCTCAATATTTACAGAAAACAAGTCTATAGATACTAAAATCCGACAAATTGAAATGATGCATAAAAAGATTAGAGAAACTGTTAGGTCGTCTGTTGATACTATAAAAAGACTTGATCGAAGTGGAAGTTCATTACAAGAAATTGACTATGAAAGGACTGAATCAGAAGCTAAATCAGGACCAAATGAAATAAAGCCAGAACTGTATAAGTGGCTTAAGTCTTTAAGGCTTTTAAATGAGTATGAATTATTAGCTCAAGCTGGCTATGATGATGTTGCCCAGCTTGCTAAACAGATGAAGACTTCATTGCCAGTAACAGAAAAATCATTGATAAAAATAGGTATGGATAAGCTTGGACATAGAAGAAGATTACTTTTGAGCTTAGAAAGACTATCTCATAAGGATGATGATACAAGCATTCTTAGTCAAATTCAGTGTTGTTTGGCTTTACCAAGTGGAATATGGTCTAATAATTTTATAACTGTTGAAAAGTGGTTAGAAGATTTGAGTTTGGCTGAATTAACTGAATTATTTAAAAAAGCAGGGTTTGAAGAAGTTGAGGATTTTATGAGTCTTAGTGGTAGTCCTTGGGCTTTGGATGATTCAGTACTTACAGAAATTGGGGTTGATAAGCCGGGTTATCGTCACAGGATATTGGCAAAGATTAGAGAAAACAGTGGGTTGGCTAAAGGTGAGGAGTTAGTTATTGAAAAGACGTCGAATAACTCGGCTTGTGAACTTTGCAATATAATGTAAGCTAATTGTTAAAAGTGGTTATATAAAGTAGACTAAACAGAAGTTTTATTATAATGATTTAGGGATAGAAGATTATAAGAAATTTTGGATGTAATGATATAAATCCTAGTTATTAAATAATAAATCCAGAGCAAATCATATTTCAAAAATGTATGAAATATTTTTCTATTGCGTCCCTATGCACAACATAAGCTGAAATATTCATTTTTTAATTATCTATGGCCGCATAATGCCAAAATTATTTTGTGGGTAAATGGTAGCATCATAATAATGGATATTTCCATCATATTTAACTAAAAAATACTTTAACTCTAGTCTAAATATAAAGCTAATCATACAATTTTATATCGCTAACTGTTTTAAATATTTATTTAATATCCTGCCATATTAAATATTTTGTAGAATAAACTCTAAGATTTGATCTACTGCAAGCCTAGTCTTAAATAAATTTTCTTTAGCATAACTTTGAAAATTTTTCATTTCAACAAATTTTTTAGGTGAAATAGCTATTAGGTAAAAATGAAAGGATATAAAAATGCTAGCATGCTCATCATGCCGAAAGCAGTCCGAAGTGCAATGCAATAGCTGCAATGGGAAATTTTTTTGTACACAATGCAAAATTAATCATATTTACCTTCATCAGAGTCAAAATACTAAATGCTTACTTGAAGCAGCGAGTGCAGCATTGCCCATTGAGTTGCTAAATGAATTGAAAAGTAAAATCAATAAAAACCGTGATATTATTGAGAAGCAAAGTCAGGATATAGCTAAAGAAGCTTTGGTTTCTATAAATCAAATCAAAAAAATTGTAAGCAGTAGTTACCAAAAACTTGAAAGAATAAATAGTGAGTATACAAGAATACTCAAGTTGAAACGATTCCAAGCGCAAGATCTTATGATTGTGCAGGAAATAGTAGGAAAAAAACAATTATTTGTGTATCCTCAGTTTTCTAGTGTAGAAGGAAACCTCGTCGCTTGTCAACAAGAAATGCCAGCATTTATTTTAAAAATTTTACAAAATAATCAACCAACTTCAGAAATTTCTGTAGGTGCTCAACCAATGAATAATTTTAGAGAAAGTATGTCAAAATACTCAAATACTTCAGGAGGTATTCAACCAAATATGATGCAAGGGCATATGCAAGTAGGTATGTCAGAATCTATTCATAGAAATACACCAGGATTTATGCAAGGGAATATGCCAGGCCCTATGCAGGGGAATATGCTAGGGCCTATGCAAGGGAATATGCCAGGCCCTATGCAAGGGAATATGCCAGGACCTATGCAAGGGAATATGCTAGGGCCTATGCAAGGGAATATGCCAGGACCTATGCAAGGAATGAGGCCAAATACTTCGATTAATAATCAAAGAATACCATACGCTTCATCAAATAGCATGACAGGAAATATACAAAACACACCATTAAAAAACGTTGGAATGCCAGGTGGTATACCATTTGGCGCTCAAGGTAGTATACCATTAGGTGCTCAAGGTAGTATACCATTAGGCGCTCAAGGCAGTATACCTGTAGGTACAGTAAATAGTATGCAAGGATTTACGCCTGCAAATACGTCAAGAATTATGTCAGGATCTTTGCAGGGAAGTATGATAGGAAATAGAGCTCCAAATTCACTAACAAATTTCCAAGGTTATACTTCTAGAGATATATCAGGTAAAACTATGATGCAAATGAGTGGAACTACTAGTATGATGAGCACCACTGAGAGAATTTATGAATGGACATTCATATCTGATTATAGTGGATTAATCAAATTAGAAAATATTCATTGTAAAATGATTGAAGAGGCTTTTTTAAAAAGGCTCCCATCAACGAAGTTTTTACATGAGCAAACTGAATATATTATAACTTTTGGATCACCTCACTATGTTAAAGAAAGTGAAAATGCTCAGTATTTTTCTATTGCAAAAAGACTTGATAACAGCTTTCCTTCAAAATATGAAGATAAGGATGTAAAGTGGTATTATAGAAAAAATGATGGTAATTTTTATGAGTATTCAGCAGAAATTTCAAGATTAATAGAAAATGCTTATTTAAATGATATCCAATATGTTATTATTCAGGGTCAAGATTCAAATTGTTATAGAATTCATTTAAGAATTCAGAATAATTTCTACCAGTCTGACTTACGTGGAAATAATAAAATTCTTGTAAAAAGAGGGCATATTTAAATAGTTTAGTTTAAGGCAAATATTATAATTTTCAATGATTAAGCGTTCAAGATTAAAGCTAAATTGAAGCATTAAAAAATTTGCTTATTTTAAATCTAAAAATAGTGCGATTGCTGTTAAAATATAATTATAAAAAATAATTTACTCAACCATTATAAAGCCTATTTTCTAATTTTGCTTGAATATCTTTCCATTCATAATCAAGAATCCTAAACCAAGCTGTATCTCTACTAACATTTTTAATTATCATATGATACTCTTGAATTCCTTCAAACTTAAATCCAAGCTTCAAAGCAGACATTCTTGATCTTTCATTGAGCGCATTACATTTCCATTCAACTCTTCTATATCCAAGTGCAAATATATGATTAAAAAGAAGATAGCAAGCCTCAACATTAGCACCTGTTCTCTGAGCTATAGGAGAATACCAAATATGTCCGATTTCAATAACCAAAAAATTAGGTTTGTTTCTCATTAACGTTGTAACACCAATTTGTGTATGATATTTAGAATCAAATACAGTGAAAATAAGCATATTAGGCACTTCCATCATTTTCCGATAATTTTCTCTGAATGATTCTAGGCTCCGAAATGGTCCATAAGATAAGTATCTCCAGATTAGTTCGTCAGGATCATAGACCTCACAATTTTTTTCACCTATAACAATTGGGCTCCCATTTGAAACATTGTAAAGAGCTTCTGAATCTCTATTTAAATCCATCGGCTCTAGAGTAACAATTTTTCCTGATAAAACAACACTTTCTGGCTTTAGAGGAAGTGAAGAATTTTTCAATGAATTTTCTGATAGCACTGGACCTAAAGAAGACATTTTAATTAAATCAACAATTAAATAGCCTTCATGAGAATTTTCAATCAAATTTATATTGCTTATTTGCTGCCAAAACAATAAATTTTTAAATTAAAATTTAACTGACTTATATATAAAATAGCCATTTGCTATTTAATATTTTATAGTCTAAAGAAAAACTTAAAATAATTAATATTACTATTTTTTCGCAAAAAATTTTCTTGCGATAATTTATTGATCATATCTCCTGTCTATAAGTAATATATTATTTTGAATTATTGGTTGAAGCTTTATTATTTTAGTTTTTTCTCAAAAAACTTCTAATGCATCATAAAGTTAGTAATGCAGATTTATTATTACATCACGTTTAACTTTTGCTGACATAGATTGTTTTTTTTTGTGTTTGATTTGCTTTTTTGATAAAAAATTAGTATGATAATATATCAGTTGATTTAATAGTAAAACTCTTTTTGGTAATTTTTATTTTAAAAAAATAATATGATAATATATCAGTTGATTTAATAGTAAAACTCTATTTGGAAATTATGAATTTTTAAAAAAAATTAGGCTTATATAAAAATAACAATGCTAATAATAAGCTTCAAACTAAATAAATTTTTCATTAAAACTCAAATCATTTTGACTATTAAAACAATTAATTGCTAATTTTTATAGATGCAATATAAAAGCAATTTAAAATAAATTCTTACAAAACCTCTTGCTTTAATTTTATTATATATTTAAACTAATTTTATTTTATTGATAATTAGCAGAAAGTTATTATTTAAATATTGTGTGCCAGCTAGTAATAACATTAAAAATGACTTTAATATAATTTCACTAATGAAATCAGCTAAATAATTTCCAGTATTAAAATATTACTATAACCCCTTAAATACATTCAAACAATAAACTTGCCTTCTTATAATAATCAAATAAAAATCAGCCCTATTAAATTTTGAAAGCAAAATTTACAATTCAGATCCAATTAGTACAGAAAGATTCTAAACNTTATAACCCCTTAAATACATTCAAACAATAAACTTGCCTTCTTATAATAATCAAATAAAAATCAACCCTATTAAATTTTGAAAGCAAAATTTACAATTCAGATCCAATTAGTACAGAAAGATTCTAAACTTACCGTAAAAGCCTTATAAAATTCTTACATTTATATATTTATCTGCGGCACAGCCTTTAAACTAACTCTAATCCAATCAAGTATTAAATAAAACCCCTCAATTTAACATCCAATTCTTCCTGAAAATCATCTTCATTTTTAAAAGAATAAATATAATGGAGCAAGGGAAAAGATTCGAAGTAAAGAAATGGAATGCTGTGGCTATGTGGGCCTGGGACATCGAAGTCGAAAACTGCGCAATTTGCCGAACTCACATAAACGACCCCTGCATAGATTGTCAAGCCAATCAACAATCCACAACATCAGAAGAGTGTAACGTAGCCTGGGGAGTCTGCAATCATGCTTTCCACTTTCACTGCATATCAAGATGGTTGAAAACAAGACATGTATGCCCACTGGACAATCGTGATTGGGAATTCCAAAGACTAGGTAAATAATCTATAATGGCCAATCGCATATACTCAGCTCTTATAAAAACTTCAGCTCTTCGGTCCTTAATGGACTCCAAAATGCCAATAACAATCGTAGACGCCAGTTATAATATTCCAGGATCGACTGGGAACCCAAAAGAAGAGCATTTTCTCAAAAGAATTCCAGGAGCAAAATTCTTCGAAGTTGATGAAATTGCTGATAAGTCTACCAAATATCCTCATATGATGCCCACTAATGAAATGTTCTGTATGTTCATGAAAAAGCTTCGCATTAAAAACGATGATAATTTGCTGGTCTGCTATGATCGTCTGGGGATGATTTCTTCACCTAGAGTTTGGTATACTTTTAAACTCTTTGGGAAAAAAAACGTTGCCGTTTTAGATGGAGGGTTGCCTAAATGGCTTGCTGAAGGGCATCCTTTAGAAAGTAGTAAGTATGACATATACCAGGATGATAAAACTGAAAATGATCAGGATTATATGTTTAGTCTAGACAAAAGCAAGATTATGAATTTGGATAAAGTCAAAAAAGTAAGTAAGGAACTTGTAGAAAATAAAACTGGGTCTAATTGGCAGATTTTAGATGCAAGATCTTCTGGAAGATTCCAAGGTACAGCACCTGAACCTAGACCAGGGTTAAGAAGTGGAAGCATTCCAGGTTCGATTAATACTTTTTTCATGAGTTTATACAATGAAGATAAGACTTTTAAGTCCCCTGAGGAAATGAGGAAGATCTTTGAAAGCGCAGGAGTGAACTTTGATGAAAATATCAACGTGATCAACTCGTGTGGATCTGGAATGACAGCATGCATCAACATTCTTGCTTTAAAAGCTATTGGCAAGTCAAACACTTCCCTCTATGATGGGTCGTGGATGGAATGGGGAGAAGTAATTAAGCCTTAAAAGTATTAAAAGGATTTGAATTCAAAGAGTCTACTTGATTGGAAATCCTCAGTGTGTGATGAACAGTCTAATCTGCTTCTCAGTCTGAACCTCTAGATCCAAATGGGCCTAAGTAAGGTTTGTCATTACTACTGGTATCACTTTATTGGAGTGATTACTCATTGCTTAAACTATGTATTTATTTTCATATACTAGAGTGTAAAGAATATATTAGTTAATTTGTTTTAACGCATTACAGTATTGCTTTTTCCAATCTTTAAGGGTACTTTCTGTTTTTAAAAGCACGTCATGCAATGTTGTTGGAATAAACGAACATTGGGAATTCCGAGTTGATATCGGCATTGAAGATATTACTCTGGGGATTTGATGTCTACAACTTATAGAGCCGTTTTCATAGCTCAATGAGTCCAAGCCAACTTTTGGAGTGTTTCTATGAGAGTTGTTTCCTTTGGATATGCTTCGTGAAGTTTTAACGTTTTTTTTCTCAATTTTTTTCAGTGAAGATTTGAGTTTTTTAATTGTTTTTTCCTTTTCCTTCAGTAGTCCTGGAAGTGTACTGAGTTTTCTTAGCTTGGTCTCTAAGTCTAAGACGTGCGTTTCTAATTCAAGCTTATCTCTTTTGAGTTTGTCGATCTCTTCTAGTTGATAAAGAATAACTTGTTTGGTTTCCTTTACTGGTGAGTTTTGCTTCATTGTGTTTTGCATTTTGTTTGAAGCTGATCTTTTTAGTTTGATAGTCTTTTTATTGTCAGAGCTGATGGTGAATTCTGAGTTTTTTAGCACTGCAGAAAACGGGTCTGGTATTTTAGTGTGCATAGCTTTAGTAGATTTCATAAATAAAATTATTTTTGATATGAAAAACTTATAAGAAAAAGAGGGTTTGCGATGATAGAAATTGAATTTTGGGGAAAGTAGTTATACCGAGGAGTGTGCGGGATTATTTATGGAAGTTAGAGATGATGATGAGATAAATAAATGAATTTAAATTTAGTGATTGATTGTGTGATAAGTATTTGAGCTCTCATGAAAAATGGATTTCGTTAGAAGGAATTTAAAGTAAGAAATTCGAGATTTTCTATATCCAAATTGCTATCATGTATTTAAAGTTATCAAAAACATCATTTTAATTTCAAAATTGGTAAGGATAACCACAAGAAGTAAAAAGAAAATTTAAATGATAATATGGAAGAAGTTAAAGGTAAATCTATAATCATAGATTTTCTATATCCAAATTGCTATCATGTATTTAAAGTTATCAAAAACATCATTTTAATTTCCTAAATGTACTTAGCAAACCAATTAGCATAAAGTATCATACAAAAATTCTTATTTATNCTAAATGTACTTAGCAAACCAATTAGCATAAAGTATCATACAAAAATTCTTATTTATTATTCATCAAGCCAGCAAATACGTTTACCATCAGCCCACTCGCCTTCCCTTGAGCTCCTATCACTATAAATAATCGTTCCAAGTCCATGCTGTTTCCCATACTTCCAAAATCCAGTGTACACTTTCCCATCAGCCCACATATAAGTCCCAAATCCATGTTTTTTATCATCAAAATATTCACCTTCATACTTTCGTCCATCTTTCCACAAGTAAATCCCTTTCCCATGCATCTTACCGTCTTTCCACTCCCCAGAAAACTTCCTCCCATCTGGCCATAAATAAATTCCTTTACCATTGATTCTATTACAATCCCAAGTACCAATATAACTCGAAGAATCAGCCCAAACATACTTCCCAAATCCATGCTTTTTGCCAGATTTATAGAAGCCAACATAAAAACTTTTGTCCGCTCCTTGTTCCGTACCAAATCCTTCTTGTAAATCATCTATCCAATCACCTTTATATATAGAGTTATTAGTTTGCATATACATCCCAAGGCCATTCGCCTTATCCTTTTTCCAATTCCCCTCATATATATCTCCATCAGCATGGATGAACTTTCCCATACCATGGGCTTTGTTTTCGTTCCAAAGCCCTTCATAAGATGCTCCATCAGGCCAGACTTGCTTACCAAAACCGTCTTTTTGCATACCTTTCCATTGCCCAGTATACACAGCTCCATTGACCATTTTGAAAGCCCCTCTATTTTCTCTAAAGATATTGAGTTTGTTAGATTTTCGAGGGCTTTCTTGGGAATAAACTGTAAGAAAAAATGAAGAATTATGAGCTTTCAACAAATGCTTAACTTGCTTTCGAGCTCTGTAGCCTCGCCACAAAGCTTGGATTTTTACTGTTGCTATAAGTTTGGGGTCTGGGGTCAAGGAAAAAATCTCACGTATTTGGCTGAGTTTTTTGATTTGGTCGCCAGATGTGAACTCCATTTCTGTATTGAACTCTGAATCCTTCTGAGCACACGCGCAGACAGAAAAGCTGATTCCCATTTTTACATAATAGAATATTATAAAACTCTTCGGTTAGTATTTTTATAATTAAAATTGGTTTAGTGCTTAATTCAAGATCTTTGCGCATATGTCCATAGTTTAGATGTAAAAAGCAAGGCCACAAGGCAATGCTATTGTGTCTGTGTTATAAGTCTAGTCATATTAATAATCTAAATCGATTCAAGTTTTGAGATTTGG
>MPUH01000793.1:0-34652 GCA_001970955.1 Stentor coeruleus | reverse complement strand
AAAAATCACTGTTGATATAGCATTACCAGCATAAGAAGCACGTTTATAACAATCTCCATTCATAATTTTAGTTATTTCTGTCACAGGTTGTACCTCAAGCATCCCACCTAATCTTGGGATAATATCTCTTGAGAAATTACTAGAAGAGGCAATGATTCTTTTATACTTATTAACATTATAAACTTGCATTAAAGCTTTAGTCACAGAGTCTGATAATTGATATTTCAAGTCTGGATTGTCAAAATGTATGACATTAGTCACACCATGTATAAGTGAAGCTTCCTGAACCACAGTTCCACATTTGTCCCCAGCAACAAGAACTGTTATATCATCATTAAAATACTCAGCAGCATTGATGGCATTATACACAATTGACCTTAATTTCACATTATTATGCTCAGCTAGTATCAGAGAAGTGAAGGTTCTTCTAAAAAACATTTATACCACTAAAAAATGGTATGCATTTTTCAATGTGGTTGTTTAAATATGTATATTCTATTTATCAAAATATATGGCTTTTAACAGATGTTAATTATAACTATGCAAATGAGTCTAGAAACTCAGTTTGAGGATTAGTAAAAATAGGCAAGTTATGCTTAACTCGACTATTAGTTCTTTTCGTATCATTATGAGGACTATTTGTTATATCAGGTTCTTCAAGAGAAGTGTGTTTAAGGTCAGATTTACGTTTGTTGTTAACTATTGAGATGTTTTTGGTATTTTGTTTTGCTGACCATGCTCTAGAACTCATGCTTATATCATTTGTATGATTGATTGATTTACCTTTTACAGAATCAGCTCTAAGTTTTTCTGAATGCTTTGTGTGTTTATCTTGAATTAAAGGGATATTCAATGGCTGGCTCATAGAAAGACCATAATTTATTGGAGTAGAGTTCATAGAGTTGAAATCAATACTGTCAGGAGGCAAATCTAATCCAAGTGCTTTTGGTGGAGTTTTATGCCGAGAAGGGGGTCTTGCTTGTTTTCTAACAATCCTTATAACTTTTTTGATGGTTTTTTCTGTGTCATCCAAGTCAAAAACATTCTCGCTTTGTCGACATGGGGGTCTTTTTTTCGCATTACTTACTTTTAGTTCATCAAGTGCGGCTGATGGCTTTTTAAACAGTTCAGACCTTATAATAGCTCTTATAGGTTTAGTCTTAGGAGAAGATTCTAAATCTTTTAAGGGTATTAATGCTGTAGTGTTATTAAAACTAGATAAAGTAACTTGACGGGCTTGGCCTTGGGCTGAGAATTTTCCTATGTTGCTTAATAGATCTTACGGTTTTTTCTTAGCTGCTTGCTTAGAGAAGATTTCTTCATAATTTCTTACCTTATTCTTCATTTATGTTATTCTATTTGAGAAATTATATAGTTTTTGAAAGTCTCAATATCGATTTCATCATTTACTACAGGTACTTTGGTTATAAAATCCTTCCAATCAGACTCAGGGACATCAGCTAAGTCCAATTTAAGTGATGAAAAAGAAAGACTTTGGCTGCCACCAGAAAAAGTTTTGATCAAAGTTTTTTTGCTTATGATTTTCCCCCAATCAGTTAGAACTATTTTTAGCTCCGTATATTCAAGATATCCATTTCCATCATTGTCAAGGTTATCCATTATTGGATCGATATCTTTTTGAATGTCTATTCCAACTTGGTCAAATGCGTCAACTATTTCTTGTCTGCTGATTTTCCCATCAAAATTCTCGTCGATTTGTTTGAAATAACGAACAACCTCGTTTTCTGGAAATGATAAACGATAATTGATTAAATGAAGTATTTCTTTTACTATGTTGCTTTTGACCTATTTAGAGAGTACTTTAAATGAACTGAGTTTGTCTAAAGTGTCGTGTGTTAAGCCTGAACAACGAACTGTTTGCTTGAGCCATTTATGATTAAGTGCATCTAATGCTGAGTATCGTGAGTTTATATCTAATAAAAGCAAGTTTTTTATCAGATCTTGAGCATTATTAGATAGGGCAATAAAATTTGGATGACTAAAATCAAGGTCGCCATGATAAATCGCAGCAATAATATCACATTTTTCTTTAGTGGCAAAAGGAAGCTTCCCAACGAGTAAGGCATATAAATTTATTCCGATACTCCAAATATCAGTCTTGTTGTCAAATGCTCCTCCAAGCATTTCGGGTGATGCATAATGGTAAGAAATACATTGAATATCAATTTCTTGCATGTCTGTAATAAACTGCGAAAATGAAAAACCTATTATTTTCACATCGTAATTACCTTGATTTTCGTATACTATTATATGATCAGAATTAAGATCGCAATGCACAACTCCTTGAAGATGCATATAATGTACAGCAGAAAAAATCTCTCTTAAAACTTTTGATGCAAGATCTTCATCCCAAGGCTTTCCTATTAAGCTTTTTAATGTATTTCCTTGAACGCTTTCTAATTCTAGATAAAATCTTTTCGGTGTTTCAAGTACATCAAAAACTTTAAGGATGTTTGGATGATCAAGCTTATTGAGAATCATGACTTCTTGAAAAACATTTATTTGATAATCTTCTTGACTTTTAGATAATTCTCTTATAATTCTTGGTAGCCTAGATCGTTTTTCTATAGCTTGGAAGAGTGTCCCAATTTCAGCACAGCCTAATGTTTTAGTTATTTCAAAGAAATTACTTATTGAACTTACTCTACGTGTTTCCACAAATTTAGAATTCCTTGGCTTGGTGAGTCTGCATTCAGGGACCTGTTTTGGTAAAGGAAGAGTGTTTGGCTGGGAATTATTACAGCCCATATTTATAATAAAATTTGATATAATATATTATGTCTTATAATTTTATTTTGATATGGGTAATGTAATAAAGAATATGTATAGAGATATAAATAAACATTTAAAAAAATGCTAAGAATAATAGATTGTAATATGAGAGGCTTAATGTAGTTGTTATAAAAGAATTTATTAGATTTATGATATACAGGCATTTTTTAGAAGATTAAGGTTAGATAGTGATTTGCTTTAGGAAACAAGATTGAGTAATTATAAAATTTGTGTATTAAGTTATACANAGGAAACAAGATTGAGTAATTATAAAATTTGTGTATTAAGTTATACAAATATAAGGAAAATATGTTGGAATTTTTATATTAGATGCTTTAATTATAAGATAATTTAACTTACAGTGAACACATAAATAAAATTTGTAAAAAGTGTCAGTTGCTAGTTATTTTATATATNAAATATAAGGAAAATATGTTGGAATTTTTATATTAGATGCTTTAATTATAAGATAATTTAACTTGCATTGAACACATAAATAAAATTTGTAAAAAGTGTCAGTTGCTAGTTATTTTATATATACTCTGATCCACATAAAAATTTCACACAAAATCTTTAAGTAATTATAATTAAGAGTGCCATATTTTTCAATTATAACATATAACTGAAAAGATATCATAAATATTCATTATTCACTTCTAAAACATAAACAATTTTTTTAATACTTTCTAATATGCATTAATAGTAATACATTAAAAAAATTAACTTGTTTTATTTTAAAGGCTATAAATGGGAACTTGCTTTTTTAAAATCAATAAAGAAACACAAATTTATGATAGAATCAGCTGTAGTAAAAAAAGTATTTGATAAAATTCCAGTTACATTATCATGAAAAATAATTTCAAATTAATAAAGGTAGAAACTTGTAAAGGACTTTTGTGTTCAAAGAAACTGGTAATGGACTTTCGTGTGTAAGAAACTGGGTAATAGGCTTTCGTTTGCAAGAAAAACTTTGAAATTGAAGGTCTATTTCCATAATATCAGAAAATATTTTTGCTAAAAAGCCCTAACCTTCAATGGACATAACTCAAAAAAAAAGAATTTTTTTCTTAGTAAGATTACGTGCAAAAAGGCTTAAAGACAAATCAAGATAACTTTTTTGGCTTCTAGAAAGAATTTGCTTACAGTGGGAATCTTTGATGGCCACAGCAAGAACAGACATAAGATTTCTTCATTTACAAGGTAGCTTCAATCGGTTCATATGGGAAGATAAGATTTTGACCAAAACCCTATAATAACCCTCCAGAATATATTCAGAAAAACTCAAAACGAAATTACAAAAAAATGCTTAAAAATCAATGTTGACTACTCACGTTCTAGATGCTCAGCCACTATAATAATTTATTAAAACTCTTCTTTTTGCATAGCCAACATCGGAAATTGCCGAGCCTATATCTCTAAAAAACTCCAAGAAAATCTTATAACTATTTCTCTAACAATTATAATAATCTAATTAACTCTGGGAAAAAAAAGCCCGAATCAAGGTAAATCCAAATATTCCTTTGTGGAATCATAAAACACACCTCAGTTATTATAAAAAAACCTATTTTCATTGCAAAACACTGAGTCAGACAAAAAAATATCGACAAAAATTATTTAATCCCGGCATTCGGTGATACAGAATATGCTGACTCTGAGTAATTTCTAAGTCATTTATCAACTTTTTTGTGATGAATGTTCAATAATTTTATGCATAAGGAGCCTGGGAATTCGTAAAAACCTCTGAAATTTCCAAAATACTTAAAGAAAACCTATAAATATATTGACAAATCTAACTTGGAGAAGATGAATTGATTAATATAAAAATTTACTAGAATATATTATAGCGATAGGTATAATTATATAATTACAGTCTAAATATATAAGCTTATTTGGTTAAGAAACGATTTTTGCTGACATAATATGGAAGTCAAATTTTAAAGGCTTTTCATGTATAACAATTAATTTAAGGCCTAAATGATCTTATTCAAAAAAAAAGACTTTGCTTAAAGTTTTGTTGAAATTCTGATTGAAATTTTTTTCATTTGTTTGATTAGACTTAAGGAGTAAAACGCTTTTAAGATGATCCTTTTGAATTTGCTCCTGCATTCAAACTTCAATTATCGTAGAGATTATGATAAGAGACTTATAAAGGAAAATATGAATCTGGGCTTGGGTAAGTGGGATTTTATATATAGGAATGGCTGATTAAGGTAGTGGTATTAGGATTTATGTGCTTTGGAAAATTTAATCTTTATCGAATTTTAATCATTGGCTTAACACGATTAATTTGTTGAGGTAGCAAATATTTCGAAAAGTAAAAGTATAATCTACTACTATTTCCCAATAATCTAAAAACTAAGGTAATTTAATCCTAACTTGGTTCAGTAATTTATTTCAACAACATAAAATCGTATAGTGGGTATTTAAAGCTGGATTTTCATATAAGAACTTAAAAAATTTAACCTTAATTATTGTATTTATTAGATTTTTTAACTTAAGGCTCTAATCAATCACTGCTATTATCTGTTTATATATAAACTTATTTCTTAAAGGTTGAATATCTAGTTTATGTCTATACTGACGATAAAAACTTTGCAAATTCTGTTTAGATCCCTCTTGTTGATAAAATCTTCCTAAATATAGCCAGAAAATATTTTATATTAGGAATTGATAAAAGTTTAGCTTGAAATAAGCTTAAGATGTATAAATTCTACCAAGTAACTATTATACAAGAACTGGGTTATAGAGCTAAAGGATATAGTTTTTTTGACCAGCTATATCATTATTGACTATTTTCTTTCGTTGCCAAATTAGATGAGGTATTTTAGATCAATGAGTTTCGCGCTCTTCTTTCACGCTTAATTTTTCATATTATCACCAATTTTTAAATAGCTAAGAGCATTTTTTCCAAACAAAAAACACTACTTGGTAATAATTAATTGATCTAAAAATATAAAAAATTAATTATGAGATATAGTTTAATTGTATTTTATAAACTTTTTATAGGCTATGCTATTTAACTTTGATTACTGATAATGTAAATAATAAGTGTCTAATAGATTAGCATTATCTCATTTTCTTCCCATATCAAAAAACAAATAAGCTTCATATTTATATTTAACATTTATTCGACTAGAAAATAATGGTAAACACTGTTCATAATTACCGATGCTTAATAATCATATATTATAATTATGGGGAATTGCTCTTGTAAATCAAGAAAAGAGGCAACAAGAATAATAAAATCTCAAGTAGTCAAGAATAGAACCGAATACACACCTAAAACTCCTGAAATTAATCCAAGTTTTGAGGGTGGGAATTTAGAAAACCTCCCAGCAAAAGAGTATTTAAAATATGAATTCGAAGCAGAAGGGTCATTTCCTTTGATTTCCGAAGATCCATTTGCTGAAAAAATAATAAACTACCGAGGAATCAATTCTTATCAATACTGCTCTGGGAGTAAAATCGGGGTAACTTGTCGAAAAGGTTTAAATAACGATTTTAATCAAGACAACTTTTGCATTCTCTCCAAACCTCCATTTTTGCTTGCTGGGGTCTTTGATGGCCATGGTCCCAATGGTCATTTGATTTCTGCCCTTGCAAGGAAAAACTTTCCAAGTTTCCTTTTATCAAATTCAGCCCTTGCTCAAAATCCAGTTGACTGCATATACAATTCCTTTATCAAAACCCAAGCAGAAATAATATCCAAATGTGAAAAATCTCATAATGACTGTAGGATGTCTGGGTGTACTGCTACGTTAATTTTATTCTATGAAGACTCAGTTTTTATTGGACAATTAGGTGATTCCCGTGCGATTTTACTAAGGAATTGCAAAGGGCGGTTATTATCAATCCCTTTGACTATTGATCATAAAGTCAATGATCCTGAGGAAAAGGCTAGATTGGAGCAAAACGGCGGTTTGATAAAAAAGTCTAGCATTGATGATAATGGAAAGGTATCATTGCCTGCTAATGAAGTCTAGTATTGATGATAATGGAAAGGTATCATTGCCTGCTAATGAGTCTTATTGTTTATCTGTATCTAGAGCATTTGGTGACACTGCTTTTAGTGATATTGGGGTTTTATGTCAACCTTTTATTACTGAGCATCAGACTGGGCAAAGAGATAAATTTATAGTAATTTGCACAGATGGGGTATGGGATTGTATAGAAAACAGAGAAATTGCCGAGATTTTAGAGTGTAATAATCCTGAGAGTGCTTGTAATATAATAGCAAACCTTGCTTGGAGTAGATGGATTGATAAGCATCAAGATAGAGTAGATGATATAACAGTATTGATAATTCCTTTATAAGTTTGATTTTGTAATGAAAAAACTGATTTTTCGCTTGTTGGTGATTGTGGAATGGGCTGAATTTGAAATTTATCTTTAAAAAGATAAGCTAAGTGAAATTTCGAGTTTTTGGGTAAAGATTGAAAATTTAGGTTTAAGAATTTTGTAAGATCGGGATTTGTCTAGCAGTTTGACAGGTTTTAAAGAACTCTAGGTTTTTTGTTATACTTAATTTTGTTAAGAAAAGATTAGGAGAGATAAAGGGAAATTTGGTATTGTTATTATGATAAAATAAGGATAATTATGGATAATTAAGAACAGAGAAGACTATAAGTAAAAAAAATTATATTTTTGATATTAGAGATTTGTTTTTAGCTGGCTTTAGTAATTTAAATAATTTATTAAGATTTTTTTCTGTTAATAGAAAAGGGTATATCTTTGTGAAAGGTCATTTTTATAAGAAAATATATAACAGTTTAAATTCTTGATAAAATGTATTATGCTAAATTTTATCAAACCTTTCACATAAGTAATCATTAATTTCTAAAATAGCATATTTCACAATTGTTTTGACTACAATTTAACGAAGTTATACAATATTAAGTTTTAGTATTATAGTAAAATAAAATTATTTATAAATATCTATATACAAATCAAAACTAATCGTAAATAATTTTCAAGTCTTTATCCCAGTTATAAATTGTACTGATTTATATACACAAAAAAACACTAGTAGAAAAAAATTGTATTAAATTTTAGAAAAAAATCTAAAACTAAGTATCTAATATTATATTTAAATATGTCATTACATTCATTTAGTAATAAAAACATATTATTTTTAAGATTGGTTTAATTATAAAGGAATACTAAGCATACTTTTTTCGCATTAGTTATTCAAGAATAAATAAAAATTCACATAATTCTTATACTGTAATTTTCAGGTAATATTATATACTCAAGAAGCTTATTAATATCATATGACAATAAAGGTAGAATTTTTTTTAAAATGCCTCCAGCTTAAAACTTTTTCCATCCTCAAATTGTTTAACTTGATAATTCAAATTGAATTAATTTTTATCATTACTTATTGTTATATTTACATAATTTTTTTAGAACTTAAGTAGATTTAATAAGTTAATATATAGCGTGATTTATTATATATTTTATAGTTATGAAGTTAGATTATATTGTTTATTTCAAGAAAAGAAAAAATATCTTAAGAGTGCTAGGATTTGAAAATATCTTTTAAAAGAAAATATTAGAAATATATTGTAATAATATGTTAGAAGGAATTATAAGCTAAGCTATTTTTTTTTACAGAAAAAATTCATAGTGTGGGGCAAATTTTGCACATTGAGATTGATGTGATAGAGTATATACTATATTAAAAATATTTAAGTAATCTATACAACTAAGAAGCTAAAATTATAAACAAAAAATGAATCTGTAGCTATTAAAATTACCTTTTATTATAACTTTACAATACTTATAATAACTTAAGCATATGCAATTATTTTTAAAAATTACGATATTCCTGAGTTTGGTTTGTAGTCATCATATTTCAAATAATTTTCAATCCTTTTATAATTTAAGACCTTATTATGATTTTGTGTTATAATATCTTTTATATACAAAGGAATTTGAATTGTATCTTAAGCCTATTGGTGAAAAAAAAATCTGATATTTCTACAGCAAAAAGTAAAATACAATTTCTTAAGTATTCACACAAAAATTTGTGTTTATCTCATTCCATTAATAAATCTCATCATTTTTTCTATTTCCTTACAACTATTTCAATAACCCTACTGTAATAAAATTTTCATTATGATATATTTTTAATTCTGCCAGCATAATCAAATAAAAAATCCTATCCAAGTAAAATTCATTCTCAATACAAATTATCCTTTATATCATCCACCATCGCTTTCTTATCATAAAAAATCTAATCACCAATACAAATCTAGCATCCCAAAAATCATCCCATCAACATTTACCAAAAAAATCTACTATATAAAGTCGTCAAATCATTACCCTATTAATAATAAAACCAAAACTTTAAGTATCATATCATATAAATATTAAAATATCCCTTCCCTACTTCCAAAATTATATATAATCGAATTAACTTATTCCATTTATATGATAATATTAATCATAAGTATAAATGGAGCTGCCAAAGATATCACATCTAAAGAAAAGTCACGTTCTAGTTCAAAATATATCATTACCTAAACTGTCTAATAACAAAAGACTCTCTGAAGATAATTCATATACAAAATTGCCCTCTGTTGCATCAATGAATAAAAGCATTTCTTTTGTTAATTCAAATGGGGTATTTTCAAAAATGAAAAAGCAGTCATTAGAACATTCATATGTATACGATGCCTGGAGTAATCATCTTGCAACAAAACCTTTAAGAAATGAAGGTAAAGTAAAATTACAGTATTTACAAATCAAAAGGAAAAATATAAATCCTCGAATGTATGCTGATAATGTTGATATATTAGTCAATCAGAAAATGTATGAAGGAAGATTGATAAGGGTTATTAATAGACTAATGTGCTAGTGTAATTTATTAATATTTTGGCTTTAAAGATAGAATAATTATATGAGAAATAGATAATTTAAAAGACAAATGGATATAAAAATGAGATGAGATTATGATATATGAGTATTTATAAAACAAGGTTTTTATATGAAGATTTATAATAGTTATTGTAAAATATAATTTTTTTTGTTATTGGAAACTTGAGCGTTATGGTTTCAGAAACAAAAGGATTAGAAATGATTGTGAATGTTTTTTTTGTTGGGTGGAAGTAGATTAGGTAAGAGTTTTTTTATTATCTCTGTAGATTTATTTATTAGAGGTGGTTGCTGAAGTGTTGAATTTTTATTTAGGATTTATGAATAAGAAAAGAAGAAATATTTAGAAATTAGCTAACATTTTTTGGTATTAGAAGAAAAAATACTAGAAATATTTAGGATAAATAGAATGTCTTATTACTGTATTTTATGTAGAGATAGCTGATGTTATTCAGAAAAACTAATGTTTTCTTGATGATTTAAACTTTAGGTATTTTAGAAATATAAAAATTACTCTTATGGCTTTACTCCAAAATGAATATAATTTTATGCTATAGCATTTTGAGTGTATTCAGGACTTGATATAACAACAACTTTATTTTCTTACTTAAAACAAAATTTCTAGTCTCTAAAAATAACAATTTTTATATGCAGCTTATGCATCATGTCAAAAACAATTTTCTGAATTCTTTTCAAGAAAAACAGTCTTTTTATGAAAGTGAATAATAAACTTATATGATCTATTAAAGTTGGTAGAAATACTTATATGATTATTAGATGTTGATTTAGAATAAGCACTAAAACAATTAGATTTTGAACTAGCCTGAATATATACAAAATTTCTATAGTAGTTTATATCAAATAATTAAATATGTTTATGAGATAAATGAAAGAGAAAGATATAAAATATGTAATTATGTATAAACTATTTTTGTATTATCTAGTTATAAAAATGTAAATATTTTACTGTAAAGTAGTTAGGACAATTAATTAAGGCAAAAAATAACTGAGATATATTTTCTTATCTAAATTTTGTATTATTAGCCTTGACTGTTATTATGGTATTACTTCAGCTTTTATTATCTATAAATATGAAATTTGCCTTTCTTATGTTATCTCTAAATAAAATCACGCTTATACTCTCGGTTTAAATACCTAATATTTAATCTTTGTATATTTTATTTTGTATATAAATATTACAATGATTTGCTTATAATATAAAGCTTGGCATATAGAGCTAAGAGCTTGAATGTTACTGAATTATTAGAAATAATTTTTCCTTATGGAAAAAATATTTATCAAAGAAACAATATAGAGGGTATAGAAAAATTAAAGCTGATGGAAAAGATTATAAACTATTTATATATGGATAAAAAGAATAATTGGGGAATTATAAGTTTTACATCAGATCTTTGCTTAGGGATTACAAAATAGATTACCAAGAGTTATAACAATCTCATATTTTTTGGCTTCTTAAGTATAAATTTATTGAATTTAGCTATTAATTATCAATAGATATAAATAGTTCCAAGCGGAAAATTATCCTAGCATTTGAGGATGATGATTCTGTTATAAAAGTCAGATATTAAAGTATATAAATAATAAATCAAACTTTGTAAGCATAAATATCAAACCCACTTGAAATGATATAAAATACTAATTCTATCATATAATTGCCTAATTTTTTTTTTCTAAATCAAGTTTATCATCTCATAAAATAATACAGGCTATAGTTAATTTTTATAATACTAGACATAGCATACCAAATACTTATTTTATATTCTAAGCATATTTTAACTTTTTACTATTATCATTACATACCTTAAAGTAAAACTTCTGGATGATTCTAATATTCCTTTACACCCAAAAATATTACATAAATAAATGTACTAAACATATGCAAATAAATTTAATTTTACCAGCATAATGTAAAACCAAAGGCAAATTTAACATAACAAACCTATGTATCTCATTCCATAATCTAAACTCCCAAAATATCATTTCTGAACCTAAAACTCTTTTTATCACAACATCAAACCAACTAACCCATCAAATTCTCTCTTATCCTCCAATATGCATATCCTAATAAACCTCAAATCATAAACCACTTTTATCTCATACCATCACAAATCAAATAAGATCTAAAATCTAAATATCCAATCCTCTATATATCAAAACATAAACTTATTTTCACATCATCAAACTAAACCTTTAAAAAAAAATCCTTTTACTTATCTAATACCTCTCCTTCCCTCCTATTCCTAACAATCCCACTTTATCTTAATTATCTTCATCATAATTCCAAAACTTTCTATATCCTTTTACTTATCTAATACCTCTCCTTCCTCCTATTCCTAACAATCCCACTTTATCTTAATTATCTTCATCATAATTCCAAAACTTTCTATATTTATCTCTCTATAAAAACCCTCTAAACTTCTAAAAACAAATCCTTATCATATACCCCCCATACTAGATAAGCTACCTTAACGATATTCCATATTTACGATTATAATTAGAGGCTTAGAATATTCCAGAATGTTCAGTCGTTTATCTCACAATTTTATACGCAACTCATTCAGATCTTTTGGAGCCAAAAATGTTAAATACGGTCGTGATGCTAGAGCTTTAATGCTTGAAGGCTGTAATAAATTAGCTGATGCAGTCCAAGTGACTTTAGGACCTCGTGGTCGAAATGTTGTCATTGAAAAAGCTTTTGGAGCCCCAAAAATCACTAAAGACGGTGTTACTGTAGCTAAAGAAATTGAACTTCAAGATAAGTATCAGAATATTGGTGCTCAGCTTGTTAAACAAGTTGCTAGTAGGACTAATGAAATTGCTGGAGATGGGACAACAACTGCTACTGTTCTTGCTAGAGCTATTTTTGCTGAAGGGGTCAAATCTGTTGCAGCTGGGGTCAATCCTATGGGAATTAGAAGGGGGATTCAAAAAGCTGTAGAATTCATTGTCCAGGATCTTCATAAAAGAAGTATTAAAGTTGAAGATTCAAATAGCATTAAAAATGTTGCTACAATTTCTGCTAATGGTGATACGGATATTGGAAATTTACTTGCTGAAGCTATGAAAAAAGTTGGAAAAGATGGGACATTGACTGTACAAGATGGAAAGACTCTACACAATGAACTTGAGGTAGTTGAAGGGATGAAGTTTGACCGTGGGTTTATTTCCCCATACTTTGTCACTGACGCTAAGACTCAAAAAGTTGAATTGGAAAACCCTTTAATCCTTATCACAGAAAAGAAAATATCTACTGTTCAATCTATTCTACCACATTTAGAATTTGCTGTTAAAGGTGGAAGACCAATATTGCTTATAGCTGAAGATATAGAAAGTGAAGCACTCGCTACTTTAGTTGTCAATAAACTTAGAGGTGGACTTAAAATCTGCGCAGTCAAAGCACCAGGTTTTGGTGATAACAGAAAAAACACCCTTGTTGATATTTCAATCCTTTGTGGTGGACAACTTATATCCGAAGAATTAGGTATAACCCTTGAAAACTCAGATACATCAGTCCTTGGTACAGCTAAAAAAGTCGTCATAACTAAAGATGATACTCTAATCCTTGATGGAGCAGGTGATAAAGTTAGTCTTAAAGAACGTGTCGATCAAATCAAAGAACAAATTAAAGCTACAAAAAGCGATTATGATAAAGAAAAACTTGAAGAAAGACTTGCTAAACTTGTTGGAGGTGTTGCTGTAATCAAAGTTGGTGGTGGTTCAGAAGTTGAAGTTGGCGAAGTCAAAGATAGGATTGTTGATGCACTTAATGCTACAAAAGCTGCTGTTGCTGAAGGAATTGTTGTTGGTGGAGGTGCTGCTTTGTTATATGCTTCAAAAGGATTAAAAGAATTGAAGAGAAATTGCGATCCAGATGAGCAGATTGGTATTAAAATGGTTGAAAATGCATGTAAACAACCAATATTGACTATTGTTGATAATGCAGGAAGAGATGGAAGTTCTGTTGTTGAAAGGTTATTAGAAAGTTCTGATGAGAGAATTGGTTATGATGCTTTACATCATGAGTTTGTTGATATGTTTAATAAGGGAATAGTTGATCCTACAAAGGTTGTGAGAACTGCTTTAGAAGATGCTGCTAGTGTGGCTTCATTGATGACGACTACTGAGGCTATGATTGTTGATGTACCTGAAGAGAAGAAAGCTCCAATGGGTGGAATGGGTGGAATGGGCGGAATGGGTGGAATGGATATGTAGTTAGTTAAGTTTTATTATGGAAATTGGCTTTTTTTTTTTTAAGAAAGGTAGGTGTAGGGTATGGATTCAAAAGTTGAGTTTTTGAGTTTTTTTTTTTAGGAAGGTTTTATAGGAAAAAGAATTTTTTATGAGGTGAGAATATGGATTGATGATATAAAGAAATTTTTATTATGTTGATAGGAAATAATAGTTTGGGTAGTTTTTTAGGTTTATAAATACGTAAAATATGCTAATTGAGTTTATTATAATATCGAATATTTTACATTCTTGTAATCTCATACATCATGCTTTAAAATATTTTCTTATATAACTACTAAAAACCTACCCTTTTCGCAAAAATTAAAAACTGTTAAAAAATCACATAACTCCACACTTTATACTACAAATCCTCCAATGTGACTTTATTTTGTTACACCTAGTCTNAAAATCACATAACTCCACACTTTATACTACAAATCCTCCAATGTGACTTTATTTTGTTACACCTAGTCTATTAAAACAGGATAATTTCTCAGAAGTTTCATATAAATTTTTTTGCCAAAATGGCTGTTCTTAAGCTCCTCCAACTTCGGCCTAATCAAAGCTAGCATTTTCTCCAACGCTAAAGGCCTCGCAAGTGTTAACGCTCTCTGGACAACTAACTATCTAATACCATAATTCGCATATTGATCCCCAATCATCTTCGAAATATTTTCAACCTTTCCAATCTCAGCAATCATCTCTTGTTGTACATCTTCTTTATTTTGCTGTAAACATTTTTCTATCACATTACTTGAAAACTTTTGTGTTGCTAATTGTTGAATGCTATTCATAAATATATAAGCTAATTTAGCATTCACACTATAAGAATTCAAATCAATAACATATTGTACGACATAATTCCCATAAGCATCTTGAACTAATTCTACAGCTTTTTCTATGATTTTTTCAACAAGTTCTTCTTTTTGTTTCTCAGATGCAGCATGGATACACCTTTGTAAAACGCAACACCCATGTCTATCAGTAGCGATTTCTACTATATGGTTTCCGGCGATATCAAAAATAAACTGGTTTTGAGGGCATTTTAATGAATTAACACACCTTTGAATGACATGATTACCATTAACATCTTTGATTAAGATAAGAATATCTGGGATTAAAGCATTTATCACAATAGGGATATATTGTGGGAAATTAGCTAAAAGGTCAATGAGTTTTTGAACAGCTCTAGTACCATGTTGATTTAATGATATGTTTGTAAGGCTTTTTGATACAGAATCAATTGTTGAAGAGAATACAGGTTCTTCACAGACTTCTAAGAGTTTTTGTATAAGATAATTACCGAATGGGTCTATCATAAGCTCAGGAAGATGAGGTTTTATTTGCTCAAAGATTGTTTGTATTGAATATGGGTTCATTTCTTCTAGTTTTCTTTGAAGCATCCTGCAGCCTAATTGGTCTTTAGCCATTTCAAAAGCTTGGGTGTAAATATCATTAGCGGTATAAGTGACTGAGATGTTGTAAAAAGGAAGTCCCATAGGAGTGAATTCAGGGACATTATGGCTTTGTTCATGAAAAGTTAGCGATGCTTTAGGAGAGTCTTCACTTTTAACTAATCCGTCTATCATATCACTTAAGAATCCTGTTGGATGAAAAGGCTCTTCTTGGCTATCTTCAGATGATGAAGACCTGTGGAAATTAAGAAGTGGGGATGTTGAAAAAGCTGAGGTATAAAGAGAAGGTACAGGGAAAGCGAAAAGCATGCTTGAATCAAGTCTTATTGGAGCAGAAGTAGACCTATATGTAGGCATCTTTTCATTGTCCAATTTTTCGCTATTAGAATCAGCCATACAGAACTATTATAAGCTTGCATGTAGTAAAGTATTTATGACACTATTAGGATTTGTGGTTATTGATAAAAACTTATTTCAATGTAGTTGAATGCATGAGATTTTTTTTAATCGAACAAATATGTGGGAAATTTTATATATGATTATAGGTTTTTAAAGTATGAGTTTAGAGATGGCTTTTGGGATAAGGTTGGAATTATGTGATAAGGATAAGAGATTTTATGAGTGAAGTAGGGGGTTACTTTTTATCACTTTTTTGAGTTAAGATTTTTGCTTTAATGTAAAAGGAATGGAAAAATCTTTAAAATGAACATGGAGATAGGCTAGGATGTAAAGTATAAATTAGAAGCTAGAGTGCTAAATACAAGCAAGCGTAGTGTAGTGGTTATCACATCTGTCTAACACACAGAAGGTCGTGGGTTCAATCCCCGCCGCTTGTACTTTTATTGTTTTTAGAAAGCTTTTTGTATTTTTTTAAATTATGTGAATTTAGATACTTTAAAGCAAGTGATTAGAGAAAGTGTAAAAAAAAAATTACGAATAGTTTTATTATCGCTTTACACTGTTGATGATTAACTTAAAAATACATTTCACAATATATATCAAGGACTAAATTCAGGATTTTGCTCAATAAATCCTTTGAATCTTTATAGCTATAAAAATTATCAAAAATACTATAATGCTTTACTGTGATATTTTGACCTATACCTATTGGGTGAACTATAAATATAAGCTATAGTTGCTTCAACATTTTTTTTTCATTTTTTATAGCATTACAGTTTAGTGCAATGATGTTATATGATATATGCTCTTTGGTTAAAAACTAAGTAAATTCTTGAAGCTGTTTTTCTAAGGATATTAAATTTAATTCTTGTGCGAAATTTATTTTTGTCATGATTTTAATTCTACACATGCATGAGTGTTAAATTTATCTTTTATTTCATGGACGAAAGTTTTTGAAGTTTTCTTGGCACTTTGCTATACAGTTTTTAAAAAAACTCTTCCAAAGTAGAATAACTATTCACTATATACTCTATGATATATTTACACTCAAAAGCAAAAGGAAAACCTGGTGCATAAGAAATTACTAAATATAAAATCTATTAAATAATTTCTTTATTTATCTTAAGGATAATTATTTCAAGCACATTCCACTAACCCAATTCTTAAAATTCCAACCTAACCTCATATTCTCCCTAACAATAAATCAATTTTTATACTTCTACTTATCAATAAACCCTACCTCATCAATAAACTTGACCTTATCATGATAATTTTTTACAATTCCTAAAATTCCTTCAAAATAAACTTCCCAACAAAGTAAGATGTTCCATTAACTAATAGAATTATTTATACAAAATTTGCCATATACTAAACTAAATAGTTTTTTAGATTTAGCACGATCAAATCAACTGCCACTTTGTTATAAGCTCCGTGCGGGACAATAATATCAGCATAATTCATAGTAGGTTGTATATACTCGTCATATGATGGTTTGACAAACTTGAAATATTGGTCAAGAACATTATCAACAGACCTTCCTCTTTCAGCTGTATCTCTTTTTATCCTTCTACATAATCTTAAGTCATCATCCGTATGGACAAAAACTTTGAGTTTCATCATATCACGGATTCTTGGATCGAAAAGGCTATAAATTCCTTCATAAAGTATGAGTTTATTTGTTTTTATTGTTTGCTTATATGGAGCTCGACTATGGGTTTTAAAGTCATAAACTGGGATTTCAGCGTCATGTCCTTTAGTTAAGGTTGCTAAGGCTTCATAAATATCGTCAAAGTCAAGAGCATTAGGATGATCAAAGTTGTACTCATGGACTTTTGGAAGTTGTTCTGGAGTTAAACCTCGATAGAAGTTGTCCATTTCAAGCACTGTGCAGTCTACACCAAGGCTTTCTTGGACTTTCCAACATAGAGATGTTTTCCCTGAAGCACTACCTCCGCAAATCCCAACTACGATTGGCTCCATTTATTATTATCAAGCCATAGTTGATATTAGACAAAGTGAGGGTATTTTGAATATAGGCATTTGCATGTATGGGTTAGAATTCGATTAATATTGTTTAAATATTTTTTATAATAAGGTGTAGATAACGGGTTGTTAAATTTTATTTGGAGAATAACTGGGTTTTGATAATAGGGTTTTAGGTTTTTTTATTAGGGTTGTGGCATGATGATATGAATATGATTTTAGATGGAAAGACTGTCATTGATGGTGAATATTTGATGTGGTTGCTGAAGAAGAAATGGAATAAACAGAAAAAATTATGGTTTGATGTAAGTTTAAACGAATTTTAGATGGTTTTATTGTAAAATTAAGTATTGATTTGCTTATTTTACTTTATGTAATTTATAAAATTTATTCTATACAGATTGTTTATGTAAGTGAAAATCATTTTAAACTTATCTTAATGTCTTTACCAGTATATCTATAAGTAATGATCTTTTATTATAAAGAAGGGGTAAATGGCAGCAAAAACTGGAAAATTGAGAATCCTATAATTAAAATTCATTGAGAAATATAGTAAATTTAGATTAACAAAATATCATAAAAATATATTATAATGATTAAAGACTATGATTCTATTATCATTTACTCTCCTCTCTTTAGTATAAAATTGATTCTTTAATCATTTGAAACATTAGCTAAAATTCTTCTTATTGCTTACAGTCTTTTATATAAAAAAAATCCTATAAGCGTACATAATTTTGTTTGTTCTCAGAATAAAATTCATGCAAAATTAATTATTGTATATTTAAAGCAAAAAGAATTACAAGTAAAATTTTTCTCAACTAAATCTAATTATTTAGTTTAATTTTCTAATTTGATTATTGATATTTTCAGCCTTGATTTTATAAAAAATTTTAATATAGGTATTAATATTATATGCAAATTGAAGATTAAAATTAACAAGTAGAAGTGAAAGTAAAAGCAGCCTGTTTAGCATAGTGGTTATTGTATTCGTCTCGTAAGCGAAAGGTCGCGGGTTCAAATCCCGCAGTGGGCTTTTTTCTTAAGCATGCCCTTTAAGTTTGAGTAATTTTTTTAGGATTTTAAATACTAAAAAATCCACATAGTAAATCTATAAATTTCACTTATACCCATCCCGGATCATCCTAAAAAATTCAATAAAATTTGCATACTATACATTTTAATAGACAAATCAGTTATTAATTTACATATTAGCTTATCATCATATATAAGCATCTCTGCCATATCCTTATCCTTATCCTATCCCCCAATCCTCTCTCCTAAAATTCCCTCGATTTGAAAATAAATAAAAATCCTAAGACCCACATTCAACAAAACTCCAAATATAAACCAAATATAAAAATCATTAAAAATCAATCAAAAGTATCCTCCCATCATAAACCTATAAACTCTATAATCATAATAATCTCAAACTAATTTCTCCAATACTAAAAAATCTCTCAACGACCTTACAAATTATCCATATAAATGGCACTAAACATTGAGCAACTGAAATCAATAGCTCGAACAGAGCATCTAAAAACCATACAATCTCTCAAACTTGAAGGTCTCGAATTATCATCCTGTTTCAAACTTCTCCTCCATGAAATAGGAATAAGTATATTCCTCCTTTCTCTACGAAACAACGCCCTAACTACAATCGACATAACCTTAGGTTTCACAAACCTCCGTAAACTCGATTTATCAACAAACCTCTTATCAAATATCGGGTCAAAAGAATTATGGGAAACAATGCCAAGGCTTCAAGTCTTATATTTACATGACAATTTATTAGAAAACTGGGACACATTCACATCTTTATCTTTTTTACCTCAAATAGTTCATTTGACTCTATTTAATAACCCTTGTATCCATTTACCTCAATATCGTAAATACATGCTTAGCTCTTTACCTGGTCTTTTAGCTTTAGATTTCCATATAGCAACTCAAGAAGAGAGACTAGGTATATATATACCTAATCCTGATAAATCTAAAATATGGATACAAGATTCTAATGATATGAAATCATTTTATACACATATGTATAAACTTAGAAGGAAATGGGAAAAATGTTCACCTTCAATAAAAATACAAAGTTTATGGAGAAGATATTATGTTAGAAAACATATAGGGGGACATATGAGTGAAAGAGATAGACATGCTATTACTATACAAAAACATGTTAGAGGGTGGTTATTAAGATTACATTTAAGAAAAGATTTGGAGAAAATGCTTAAGGAATCAAAAGATGATTATCTTTTATATACCCCAGAACAGTATATTTTGTATAAAGCTGTGCAGAAAATCGAAAATGCTTATCGTCGATATAGGATTTTGCGGAGTTTTAGAATGAAAAGGTATATTGCAGCAACGAAAATTGCTTCAATGTGGAGGAGAAGGAAAACTTCAAGATATGGTTTACCGATATTAAAAAACAAAACATTTTATGTATTAAAAAGTCAACAAAGAACACTTATTTGTATGTTAAGAGCTATAGCAATGTATAACCCTAATGTATATCACCCTGCAAATTCGATATTTGATCGTATGGCTCCTGAGTTTTTTGAAAAAGTCCAAAAAAAGCCAAATGGGTACTCATTTACCGAACTTTTCAATAGGATCTCTGAATGTAAAACCATTAAAGTTGTCCGTTTCCCAGATATAGAAAATCTTCCATACTCATCAATACCTTTACTTCAAATGCTCAAATGGGTCCGTAGCGCAAAAATCCTCAACAGTGGGAATGAAAAAACTATAAAAAACCTGTCGATATCCAAAAAATTCTGCACCCCTGAAGAGTTTGTGAAACTCAACAAATTCCACACCCGCGGGAGTACAATAACCCAAGAAGAAAGGAAGAAATTCAAGTCAATCAGTTTAAATTTAGATGAATATCTTGACTTAATCGAATTCCAAGCACCAAATCTAGTTTTCCTTCAAGAACTTTTTCTTATGATTCTTGATTATAACCGTCTAGTATTTTCTAAAGACCTTCCTATTTTTCTACCTATATTCAAAATTTCTTTAGATCGAGTAAAAGCTGCATGTACAGTACAAGCTTGTTTTAGAGGTTATAGAGTCCGTAAAAATAATTTATTAGCCAAATTAGCTATTGAACGTAGGGCTGTTTATTGTATACAAAGATGGTGGAGGACTATTAGGTATACTCATAGGATGAAATATTTGGTTAAATTAAAAAAAATACTTAAAGAATTTAGTATCCCAATTGTGTATATGCAAGAACATTTGTTTCAGTATTTAATTGAATCAACATCAAGTTTTAAGTTTCTTGAACAGAATTTTGGGTTTTATTGCACTGGAGATACTGTTTATATCACACATGTTAATAGGAAAAGGTTTATTCCAGAGTGGATTGGGTGTAATTTTCAGGTTGAAATTACTGGGAATTTTACGGTTTCTGAAGAGGAAAAAACTTTACAGGCTGTGGTATTGAGTGGAGCTAAATTAGAGATTGTTAATTTGCAGGATGAGGTTTTGGATAAACCTCCTATTGCTGATGCGCAGATTAGGTTTATTAAACTTGAGTATAAAAATGTGGAAGAAGTTAGAAGAAGAGTTAGTGTGCTTTTTTTGAAAACTTTAGATTATAGGACTGGTAGTTATGTCCCATTTTTCACAAGAAAAACTCTTGCTCACCCATTTCTTATGTCAAAACTAAGGAGTATTTGGAAATTACGTAATATTAACCCTACTGATACTTGCCCTGCTATTAATATTTTAATTAAAGCTCTAAACCCAGCTGCAGAGAAAATAAAAATCCCAACACAACCTCATATTCCTAAATCTTCAATATCTCCAATTCCTATAGTATCTTTATCACCAATAATAAAAAATGAAATTCCTACAGATTTAATCACTGAACGAAACGATATTGCTAGAAGCCAACAAATCACAGATGATGATATTTTAAGACAAAGAGTAAAACATGCTCGTGAAGAAAATATACGCAGATATGCTGAATTAAAATTGGCTAAACAAATGGAATTAGAGACTAAAGTTAGTGTTTTTAGAGAAGATAAAGAACATACTAATGAAATTCTGTCTTTTAGAAGAAATTTTGAAGAAAGGGAACTTGAGCTCAAGAGAAGTTTCATTGAAGCCCAGAACAGAAGAAAGCAGATTTTTTTAAATGAAAAAATGTTCATTAAACAGTTTGCTCAAGCTAAAAATATGATTGGCAAACTTATGAAAAACAGTGAGATACAAAGACATAAGGCTAAATCAGCACAAGAAGTGAAAGAAAAAGTAATTGAAGTTAAACAGAAAAATAAAGAACATCGAGAATTAGTCCAAGCGATACTTTTTGAGAAGTTCAAAACCAAAAAGATTTTGTAAAATTATAAAAACAATAATAAAACTAATCATAATAAACTATAATTGTAATACTATTTATATTAATCATCAGAATGAATATTTTTAAATGCTTGGAAAAGATGAGTTTCTAAAATTTTTTGATCATCGTCTAAATCTGTGCTGTTAACGTAAATATAAGGGTTTTTAATTTTCCTTCTGAGTTCATGAAGGGGTTTTGATAAATCTTTTGTTGATTCTTTGCTTGCCGAGAAGTATTCCCAGTCAGAATAAGCGATAGTGAGATGTTTTGATTTATTTGGGTTTCTTAGTTTTTCAGAGATGTGAATAGGAGAAGCATTTGATGATTTATTTAAAGGGTTTTGAGGATGAGTAAAGTCTGGGCAGGCACTTTTTGAATGACTTGGGGACTTTGCAAGGTATTTTATGATAGGTTTTGCGAAGGATACTTTCAGGCTATTTTTGTTTTTCTGAGGTTGATTCATTGATTATAAAATAATATGGAATTAGGGATAAGAATTTATTAAAAGGTGTTTATGTAGGAATGATAGGGAGGATTTGAGATAGTTTAGGTATGGATTTAAAGAGAAAAAAAGATGATTAATGAAAAAAAATTATTAATAAAATATGATTTTATGGAGTTGTAATGAAAAAATGAAGCATTTTTTCCCTTACTACTTGCGATTTAAATAATATATAAATTTATGAAGAATAAATGTTGTTGTTTTGGAATTTTATGGCATAAATATATTTTCTGTTAAACATATATTTTCTTATAACAACAATTCATTAACATATACAAATTTACCTTATATAAAATTAAAAACTAGCCATATCTGTTGTTAGATACATAAAGTAATAAACCTAAGAGTTCTTTATAAGTTTTTCTTCATAAAATTATCAAAACCTAATTAAAAATATTCTCTAAAAGTATTCACCATAACCAAAATCTAGCTTCAAAAATCTCATAAACATCATACTTCATCCAAAACATCAGCCCACATCTCTTCTTCAAAATCAACAACCCATTTTCCAAAATCTCTCCTAAAACCTGCAAATTCCTATAACTTTTCTAATTCAAAGTCCCCTTCTAATCCTCACTACAAACCCTAACCCCAACTAATTAAATATAATAAAAACTCTTCAACCACCTTATCTAAACCTAAATCTTTAAAAATCTTCAAAAATCTTCAAAATTCTTCAAAAATCCTCAATAAAAACTTCAAAAAAAAAACTCCATAATCCGCCTATCTTTTACTTCCTCCCCTCATCAAAAAATCCTCTCCAAATCTTCTTCAAAATTTTTTCATTTCCTTCAACACCTCAATAACAATAAATATCTTCATTATGGTAGAAAGAAGGCGACCAACATTAGATCATGAGATCACATGTAACAACATAGATATTTTCAATGTGAGATGGAATTTCACAGGAGATCAGCTAGCTTTAGGTACTTCAAATGGTTATGTTCAACTATACAACAGTTCCTTTGAGCAAGTTCGTAATCTTAATTGTCAATCAGGAGCTGAAAAAATGCCAATAACCTCAATAAGATTTCGTCCTGAACTAGTAGACACATCTCGTAAACCAGTACTTTTAGCTACAACATGTGATGGAGGTATCGTGCATTGGAATTTAGCTAATGGGAAAAGTTTAAGTACAACTCGTTTAAGAAATGAACAAATATACAGTGCCGACTTCAATTCAGACGGAACTAACTATATTCTAGGGTGTAAAGAAGGCAAAATCAAACTTTTTGATGAAGCTAATTTCACACAAATTGGCGAATTTAGTCATTCTATACAAGGTGAAGCTGAAGGTGCACAAAGAGTATTTTGTTTAAAATGGTTTTCAGAAAATCTTTTCCTCAGTGCTGGATGGGATAATAAAATCACCATATGGGATGTGAGGACAACAAAATATGTTAGAGAAATCATTGGACCTCATGTTTGTGGAGACTCTGTTGATGTTAGGGATAATTATGTTATTAGTGGAAGTTATCATATAAGAGAACAATTACAGGTATGGAGTTTAGAAAATGGGGGGAATATTCATACATTGACTATGGAATTTGCTGGGAAAAAATGTATGCCTTATTCGGTACAGTTTTGTAGGAATGAAGGGCTGATGTTTGCTGTTGGAGGGGTTGGATCTGGGGAGATTTATTTCTATCAAGCTGATACTTTACAACAAGTGGCTGTAATTCCTGATGCTATTAAAACAGTTTATTCTATGCATTTGGGGAATAATAATAGATTTGCTATTGGGATTGGGAATTCTAGTCGTATTTATACAACATAAATTATTTAGATAAAAATATCGTTGGATTTTTATTAAAAAAGGCATATTGTTTTATATATGAAAGTCGGTGTTACAATTAAAAGTTTTATTTTTTTTTGGGTTTGAAAAGCTTTTGTATATGTTTTTCATTTAGTTTTTTAATTGTGGTTTATGATTATTTATTAGATTAGTTTTTATTGTNAGCATATTGTTTTATATATGAAAGTCGGTTTACAATTAAAAGTTTTAATTTTTTTTGGGTTTGAAAAGCTTTTGCATATGTTTTTCATTTAGTTTTTTAATTGTGGTTTATGATTATTTATTAGATTAGTTTTTATTGTTTATATAAGAGAGTTTATTGAAATAATCTTAGATTTATTATAATTTTATGTGTTTTTCAATGTATTTTTCTTATTGTTTTGTATATTTTTGATAATGGGATTGTAATTCAATATATTCATAAAACTTTTTGTATAATCCAATATAAAACTACATTATTGGTGATGTCAAAAAATAAAAAAACTGACAAATTCGAACCTAGAATTGGCTTTGAGAATTCAAATGAGCAGGAAAAATCTTTAAGTTTTAGCGATTTTGAAATTGAAGGCCAAGACCCAAGATCTGGATCATTTTTTTCAGGGTCAGAAAAACATAAAGAAGATAGCAAAAGATGTGAAGATATATTAAGCGAGGATAATCAAGAAGATAATGAAAGTCAAGGACTTAATCATGCATTTTATGAAGAGAAATCTGAATCTGTGACTGATAAAGAAGTTGAGGATTTATTTAAGCAGAATATTGAAAGCACAGCTTTGGCTGTTAATATAGAAACTAAAAGAAATGAAAATAATGCTTCAGAAACTCGTGAGGCTAATGAAAATGTTAATATGAAAAATGAACAAAATATTTCACAGGGAAATGAAGTAGAGACTCAGGAAATCAGGAAAAGGGATGAATCAAGTTTAATGTGTTGCAAATGTAAAGGATGTTTTATCTTTTAATAAAAAAAAGTTAAGTAATGATAAATTTAGATTCAGATGTGCTATTTTTTTTATGGCTAATTTTGGGGATTTTTAATAAGGAAATGAGTTTTTGTTTTAAATTTATGATGAGGTTATTTGTAGAATTTATATGGATGATTTTTGATATATTGATATTTGAGATAGATTGTTATAAAATTTAGTTTTGGGGTTTATTTAGAATTCTGATGATTAAATTGTGAATGAAATAAGTTTATTAAATTAAAATTTGTTAAAAAAATATGACCTGTCAACTGGAGAGTGATTATTTTTTAGTCTTATGAAACTATATCTTAGTAATAACATCATACAAATCTATGAAAGCTATTCTATTGCTTTAGAAATTAATAATAAAACTCAAAATTTCTCTAAGATATAATCATAACACCAAATAAATGCATTTATTTTAATTTCTTATACAATTTCTTTGCATTTTTTATAATAAGTTCTTATTATCTAATTACCTATTAAACTCTTTTTCCGGGATAATAATTGGAGCTATTAAAGTCCAAACATAAAACCCAAATACCATAGCAGCCTGTATGCACTTAGCAACCATATGCGTATTTTTACTAAAATCCCACTGCCAATTAGTCAATATCATCCCAATATAAAAGCAAAAGCATCCAAGCACACTTTGAAAAAGCGTATTATTAAAAGTAAACTTCTCAACTACTTCATTTTCATCAATCTTACTCTCTTCCAACTCTCTATTTTGCCTAAAACTTTTCATCTCTGTCTGGTTGATTTGTACATGTTTATCAGCTTTAACTTTATCAGGGACAATAAAAGCTAAATACCCTAAAGAAACTAAACTTAAAATTGCATCAAGACCCAAAACCAAATAATTTTCTTCTTTATAATCAACAACTAAAGCACTAGTTAAATAATAATTAGCATACATAATAGTAAGTGAACTAGATAATAAAGCTAAATAATTCTTACATCCATTTTGACATAAAGGTGAACTGCTAAATATTGTTATCATAACAGAAATTCCAAATCCAATTAAGTTGATAATGAAATATTTTGTATATATATAAGCAATCATAAGCATGCATATAGTTAAAATCCAACATATGACTGAAAAGCTTATGAGTAACATTCCCCAAAACTCTGAAGAGCCTTGAGAATATTTCTCATACCAAGTATCATTCCAGTCATAGTTAAGTTCTATGAGATAAACGCTTTGGACAAATAAAAAAATTAGTAAAAAAGGAACTGAGATCAAAAAATAATAGTCCTAAATGGATTATACAAGAGCTGATGCAGCTAAAATACATATAAAAAGTGTGATAAAGTAAAAGACAAATTTCAAAGGCCAGCACTTAAGATAGCATGAATTAGCTAAAGTAGTACTAGTTAAAGTAATAATAAGGATTGAGAAATTGAATATTGATAATGACATCATAATAGCATAAGTCACATGATTACTAAAACAAACCATATCATGACAATTTGGCATACAAAAGCTGAGTTTATTATAAATATCTTGGGCAAATATTTTCACTATAAGTGCTAGTGTACCAAAAAATAAACATAAGCTGATATACACTAATCTGGCATGAAGGATAGTTGTAGTATTTAAGTTTTGTAAGACCCCAGAGCATATTAATCCACAACAAAAGTCTTTAGGTATAACCCAAGTTATCATAATATTATATTTATATTTAAGGAAATTATTTATGTTGTTTGGGGTAAGTTTTTTATGAACTTTTTTATTATAAAATTAGATTTTTGCTATTAAGTTTATGATTATCTTTTATGGTTATTTTGTATTGATTTATATGGGAGTTGTTTATTTAACTATAAGGATGGAAAGATGATTTTGACTTTTTTTTAAAGGATATATTTGGAAGATCTTCAGAATTAAAGGTTGATTGAGAATTATAGTTTTAGGAAGTGGTTTGGATTTTGGTGATGGGTTTTGGTAGATGAGTGAATAAGGTAATTATAGTTTTGGATAAAAGTTTTGTATGGAGAAGAAATGTTTGATGATGGGAAGAATAGATATTGATGAAAATTTTGGAGATTGTAGATGATTGATTTTTTCATGATGAATTTATTATAATGGTAAGTTAAGGTATTGGGGGTTTTAGGTTATATGGAAAGTGGTGGTTTAAGCTGTAAAAAAGTTTGGGTTTTAATAGGAAGTTTATAGATTTTCAAATTCTCATCTCAAAAAGCGATAATTCATCACTAATCAAATAAAATACTACTCTTAATAATCTCCTAAAATCATTATCTTATATCAAAATCAAATGCATAAATCTACAGCTAGGCTATTTTATTATGTATTACAATAACCTTACTCTTATCTTACTATCTATAAACCACACTTCATTCAAAAATATTTATTTTCAATCTTGCATAATTTCATTCCTATCTAATTTTTATCCATAAAACCATATAAATAAAGCATAAACCCATGCGCTAAATTTTGCATATAAAACCTGATTTTAACATCCTTTCTGAAGAAATTCCATATTAAATCTCTATCATTTGAAATAAACTTAAATGGGAAATTGTGTACCTCGTAAGTATAAAAACAAGCAAATAAACCTTACTTTATCTGCAGATATATTATGCAGATACCCAAGAACAGGAAACGTTAAAATTCGCTTCAAGAACTATATAGGTAAAGTTACAAATGAGCAAATTATTGATTTTACTGTAACTGAACCATCAACCTTAGCTAGTGGAATATTACCTGTTGGAGGCGGGAAAGTCTTCCTATCACTTTGCATTTTACCAGGTATGGACACAAGAAACCCTGGCAGTAAAGTCTGTCAAGACAATGCATTTTATCTAAGTGACGACAATTCGTTACTATTCGTACTTTTAGATGGTCATGGAAACGAGGGAGAGAAAATTGTTCAATTCTGTCAACAAATCGTAGAAAATCTCTATAAAACACGTAAAGATATACAAGAAGTAATCTCTATAAAGAAAAACCCTTTCGAATTCTTTACTTTAATAACTGAAACTTGTGATCAGGAACTAGAAAAAAAATCCTCAGGTTTAAACGCAAGTTTTTCAGGAAGGTAAAACATAATTAGTACAGGGGTATTTATTTACATGACAGAAAATATAATCTATAGTGGTAGTGTAGGGGATTCAAGGGCTGTATTAGGTACAACAGAGTTACCTGAAATAATCCCAGTCCCTAGCGCAATACTAGCAGATAAACAAATTCTTCAAGAAGTTCGTGAAAGGCGTAATAGTAATCCTGAAATAAAAATCTGGCCATTACAATTAACTAAAGATCAAAAGCCTCAAGATGAAGAAGAGAAAAAGCGTATAGAAAAAAGTGGAGGCAGGGTACAAAGATTACTTGATGAGTTCGGTAAACGTATTGGTCCATACAGAGTATGGGATAAAAATGGGAATTATCCTGGTTTGGCAATGAGTAGGTCTTTAGGTGATTTAGTTGCCAAGCGAATTGGGGTAATTTCAACACCTTATTGTACAGCTCATGATGTAAATAAAGAATGTGATCTTTTTCTTATTATTGCATCAGATGGATTGTGGGATGTTATGGATAATGAAGATGTTGTAAATTTTGTTGAATGCTTTAGGAGAAAATCTAGGGCGGATATTGTATCGAATTTAGGTGAGGAAATTACTTTGAAGAATAGTTGTATTGCTCAGATATTAGCAGAAGAAGCTAGGCTGAGATGGTTTAGTATTGTAGAAGAGGAGGATGTGACTATTGATGATATTACGTGTGCGGTTATTGAAATACAAGCTAGTGGACATACTTTGGTACATCATACAAAAAGGCCCTTACCTGAAGAAATTAGCTTACCGCTTGAACTTACTCAAGAGATGGAGTTTAAGAGAGCCCCGTCGATTAAGGAAGTTACTATTAGAGATCCGAAAAGAAGCAGTGTTGTTAGTGAAGATGTACAGTGGCATGTGGAATCAACAAGAGATAATTTGTTTAATCAATAATATTCCATTATCGGTTAAAACATAAACAATAAAAGAATTTCTACTTTCAAGTCTAATATCCCTACTTTATATATATTTCTCTTTATATAAAAAATGGATACGCTGACCAATTGTACTATATGTTATTATAGATATTCACATATCTCCCACATACCATTAATCTTATCATGTGGACATACATTTTGTAAAACTTGTATAACGAAAATTACAAAATGTCCTCAATGCCGAAATAATATCTCATCTACAGCAATAAACCGACTTTTATTGCAAAAAAAGCATGAAACAAAAGACATATGTTTTGACTCTGGTAAAAATCTTTTCTGTCCACAATGTGATATTGCCTTATGCCTAAACTGTTTATCAAATCATGGGACACATGGCATTATTTCAATCAAAGACCCAAATTTATCATCGATTATTAAAGAAAGCCTTGATAATAGTTACTTACTGTTATTGAAAAGTAAT
Source organism: Stentor coeruleus (assembly GCA_001970955.1). NCBI lineage: Eukaryota > Ciliophora > Heterotrichea > Heterotrichida > Stentoridae > Stentor > Stentor coeruleus. Next base: position 4,885 of record MPUH01000793.1, on the reverse strand, counting down.
AAAAAAATGCAAAAAAGTCTTGAAAAAATTCAAAGGGTAAAAGATAAAATCGTTGATAAAAAAAAGGTGCTGATGAATATGGTAAATGATGGATTTGATAATCTGATTATTTTGTTGCAGATAAGGAAACAAGAGATTGTAAGTGAAATAGAAAGGTTTTATACCCCTGCAAGTTCGAAAATTGATTATTTATTATGTGAAATAGAGGTTGGGATAAATAAAAATAATGAAGAGATAGAAAGCATTTATAGCATTAAGGATATAGATATAAAAAAGCAATTAGATGAAATCAAACCTTTTAAAAGTCAAAGCATTGATAAGAAACTAATGAAAAAAGTTTTTTCTCAATGTAGAAGTATATAGATATAAAAAAGCAATTAGATGAAATCAAACCTTTTAAAAGTCAAAGCATTGATAAGAAACTAATGAAAAAAGTTTTTTCTCAATGTAGAAGTCTTCCGACCCTTTCTTTATCATTAGATAAAATTGCAGAACTCATACCAGGTTTGGGCAGTTTAGGTTCTAACGATAGGAAAACTATATTTGGGATAAGATTTCTGTAATATAACAATAAATTCATGATTTTTATAAACCATCATAAGTCATAATTAACTATTTATATCTACAAAAATCTTTGAAAACCCTCCTACACTAGAATTCGCCCTATTCGACTGCTTATATGCAGCAAAATCAAACACATCATTCAAAGCGTTTTTCGGCATCCTCATCAACTCTGTCTTTTCCCCCTGACTTAAAGCTTTCATAAGGACTTCCATAGCTTCACAAAAATCATTAAAATTAAGTTTCTCATCATTTTGTTCAATTTCTTCTATCAAAGGTTTTATCATATCTTTAAGCTTTGGTTGTAGTTTAGCTTTGTAAACTGTTTCTCTTGTTATAAGACCTTTAGTATCTGGTAAAAGGTCATTAAAAATCTCTTCATATCTAGTTTTACGGATTTTCTGTATCATTTGTTCAGATTTATGCCCAGGGCAAACAATATTATGATTAAGATTTTGTTTATGTTTTTTATTTTTTTCATAAGAGTTTATAATATAACCACAACCTTTTTTATCTTTTACTGTGCTTTTTTTAATTAATTGATTGTTTTTTTTCCTAGTCAATTCGAAATTCGGTTCAAATGGGCAATCTTTTTTAACCCTATATCTCACTTACAAATCATTTGATTTCTTTATAAGTTTTTCCCTAATACTTTGCGCATCTTTATATAAATTCACAAATCTTTCAGGGGATTTCCTATTTTTTGTATTAACATATTTAGAATTTTTGTTTATTTCAGGAGAAAACGTACATGGGTCAAGAGTTTTTTTATCCCTTTCATTTCTTTTTTTTTCTAAACTTTCCAATGTTTTTTTACCTTTTTCTAATAACAACTGCTCTGGTGGTTTAGGTCTTCTACCAGGAGAGTTTGTTGATGGGCGGAAAGTTATTGATTTCATTTCTTTAGCTATATATTCATTTTTTATTTCTTCTGTTTTTTGTTTGGTTTTTTCTAGCATTTTTACCCCTTTCATATAGAGTTCATGACCTTTATTTAGAATCTCAAATTTTATGCTTTCGTTTTCAATTGATTCTGGTAAACGTGATGATGATTCTGGGTATAAAATTTGTAGGGTTTTTTCAATTTGTTCTTGTTAATGCTGCACGGTGCTTTTGGACCGAGGTCATGTTTATGACTAAAATCAGATACAAGATGGTCTATGCTTTCATTGTCGTGAACTGCTACTTGAGCTTTTTTCCCATCTGGTAATTCAACTGTTATTCTTAGGATCTCGTTTTCAGTTTCAATATATGAGAAATTGTTGGAAAATATATCATGATCAGCTGTTGAGAATTCGTTTAGGTTAATTTTTGAACTTTTATTTTCCATTTTATACTTTATTTTTAGTTCTATGATAATTTTAATATATGAGTAAAAGATTTTATATAAGATATTGAAGTATTAGACTTTTATTTAAATAACAACGAAAATATCATGTTTTTTTATCTATAAATCATAAAATAAATCTAGTAAAAAATATAATTACTAAAACAAATCCTCATAACCACCCTTTAGACTTAAAAAGTATGATAATAAACATCAAATATCCAATTGAAAACATAATAATTGTAGCAAATGGCCACATTGTTTCAGGATATTTATTCACCATAAAAGGCACTTGTATATTCATCCCCATAAATGCAGCTATCAAATTCAAAGGTAAAAATATCGCTGTAATAGCAGAAAATACCTGCAACAACTTGTTAAGTTTATTAGAACTCTGATTTATCCCTTCATCTACATACGAATTATACACATTCGCATAACTTTTTAGCGTCCTTTTACTTGATTTGATTTTCTTTTCTAATTTATTCATATTAAGACTCATACTGATAAGATACTCAGAAAAAGTTTTCCCTAAATGCTTTGATTTTATAAGTTGAGGAAACAGTTTACCTTTCCTAGTCACATAAGTTCCACAAAGCGATAAATTCTTCTGAGCAATATTCATCCGTATAATAAACTCATTACTTTCATTTATACTCAAATTAGTGACAAAATCAATACAATTAACAACTTCCTCATCCATTTTTGCTATAATTTCTTCTATTCTTATAAACATCATATGGAGTATTTTATGTAAAATCAATTCAATTTGACTTAATTCACTTGTTTCATAACTGATTTGTATAGCAGATCGTCTTGCTATTTTCATATTTCTAATAAACTCAGTAGTATTTCTTATAACATCCCTATGTTCTACATAATTACTTTTTTTAAATATCTCAAATCCCATACTACTACATAAGACTTCATTAACGCATATCATTTTTTCTGATAGGAATAAAAACATAACTTTTTCTATAATCAATATTTTTAATGATGAAGGGTGAATTAGTTCTTCTGATGCTGGGATATCGATTAAAGAAATAAATAAACAGTCATCAAATTCAAACATATGGTCAATTGAATGGGAATTCGAATATGAACATTCGTAATCAAGGATTGGGTGTAAATTAAAAGCTTTACGAATTTTTGTTATTGCTTCTGTTGATGGGTCGAGGATTACGAATAGATACTCATCTTCCATAAGTTTGATAAGTTGAGGGTTCATTATTTCTTCTATGTTTGATTCACGACAGGTTTTTTTGTCAAGATTGATTATGTGGATTATGTTGTCTTGGGAATCTATTGAGAAATCCTGTGGAGATGGCTCGGATTTTTCTTCAGCGTTAGATGAAAATTCTTGTATGTTGCTGTTCATGCTTTGTTATATTTTATAGTATTTTAGGAAGTAAAAATAGATTTTTTATAAGAGGAGAGGGAGGTTTATAGTTTAGATTTCTAATTGGAAATGCTGTTGTTTTGAGTTAGGCTTGAATGGAGGAATTATTAGAAATTGTGGGTGAGGATATGATTTTTATTTGTAATATTTAGAATAGAGAATTGAGTTTTGGGTTTATTAGAGTTTTTGATAATTGTTAAGGGTAGTTTTTATGGGTGATGAAAATGTTTGGATTTATTTCAAAACAATTAATATATGTTATGAAGATTTAGTATATGGATAAAATTATTCATAGATAAAGCTCAAAATCATTTAAGAAACACTATATCTACTTAAATCCCCATACCCTATTTTACATATCTAACCATTTTATATTAAAATCTTATTACATCTTAGGTGTGTACTTATAAACATTATAATATCAAGCTGATCATGAGATTTCTTTCAATATCAAATCGAATTCTCAATATCCTTTTAACCTTTATAATCCTTGTACTCTTAATGATAAACTTATATATAAAATAATATTTAACTTTTCGAATAAAAACCTAAAAACTATTATTTCTATAGCATTTCCTACATGAAGTATAATTTTTCATATTAGCCAAAATAGTCTTCAGATTTTCAATATCAAAAACTTTAGCTTTAAATTTTCTTTTCAACTCCTTCGTATTTTCTTTTTTAATACTATTATATCTAAGTATTAATTTTAGAATTTGAAATACTTTTTTGGTAATATAATTACAGAATGCTACTAGTAATTACTCTTAGAATGTATATTTAAGTAGTAATAAAGATTCTTATATACTGATTTATAAAATATGGATGATGATATTTGGGATTTTTTTTGTAATAACAGTCCAAGGCTAGTCATAAAGCATAGACCAAGAACTCCTGTAGAGTTTATAAGTTATAACAAAGACAACAATATAATCAATCAACTCTATAACAATTTATCAAAATCAAAACTTTTTCAAAAAGCTGAAATAATGAAAAGCAATCTCCGTCTAGTTTACAGAGATAAAACTCCAAATCCGCTTATACGTAAAGCAAGTAGCAAAACAGTAATCAAACCTGCTCATGAGGTAGCAGTAAAAATTTATAAAAATGCAAGCAAAATGAAGCTTTCACCTATTCGCAGCATAAAGACATCAGAAATAAACATAAAAAAAAAATCAATGCGAGTAATAAAAAAAGCTTTATAAATATTTTTCCAAAATTATGGCTATATATTTAAATACTTTATTGAAATAATACTTATTTTTGATAATTTTTCATAACAAACTCAAAAATTATATAGACTTTAATTAGAGGAAATGTATTAATAAAAGTAAAATGATTGAGTTTGCAGATCTTTTTTTTGTAGCTGAAAGTTTATTCATATAATCAATTCTATGAGAAAATATCTTATATTTTTTTTTTGTAAAAGAATATGGATTTAATAAAATTCTGATATCAGTTTAGAAAAGATATATTTTGAAGATGCTAAAGATTGTTTAGTATAATTGGCGAGTATTGATTTGTGTTTATTTTTAAGGTGTTGAAGCATTTAGATGGAAAATGGAGACTACCCCACTATCCGAACAGGTTACAGTAGT
>MPUH01000792.1:0-34730 GCA_001970955.1 Stentor coeruleus | reverse complement strand
TATACTTAGACATGCATGGCTTAGTCTTTAAGACAAGCATATGACTACTGGCAGGATCAACCAGATTACTATTTAAAAAAAAGGTTTATTCCCCTCAACAATATCCTTTTACATCACCTAGCTTACATACTTATACGAATATAAGGATTTCAGCTACGGAGCAGCCCAGAAGTTACTGCACTTCACTTTCTAGACATTTTTTCACACTATCGGTGCGATAACCCCTCGACAAAAAGCTCTCTCATGTAATACGAGAAAGTTGTATGTCGTAACACAAAATTTGGCAAATAAAGGGCCTTATGCAACTTTACTGAGTCCTAAGATCTCAGAGATTGTGCAGATAAAAGTACTTCTTTTTCACATTATTTTCCTCACGTGGGTACTTATAATGTTACTCCATTTTCTTTTTATCTTTTTAGGTCCCTCTTATATATAGCCTAAAAAAATGTCTTAATATTTTTCTTATGGAAAATGGAAATTTGACTAAGTCAAAATAATTTTGTTGAAAAATGGTGGAGATGAAGAGGAAATTTTTTTATGTGTGAAGAAATATGAGAAAAGAGGATGGTTAATGAGGTTGTTAGGATTTTGATGATGATTTTTTATGGAAGGAATTAAATCAGACTGGTAAAGAGGAAATTTTGGTGGACTTAGGCTTTTGATTACTTGAGAAATTGGATTGGAATTTTTTTTATGATGTGAAGAAATGGTTTTGGGGAAAAGATTCGATGATTGTGATGGGATAGGAGAAAGAATTCGGAAAGAAGATCTTGAGGTTTGCTTTTGAAAAGATTAGGATTTTTTGGATTAGGTTTTTCAAAGGAATAGTTAGTTTGATAATTACTTAGCTAGAAGAATGGCAAAAAAATTGCTAGAAAATGATTATTTTAAGTGATTTTTGAGATACTTAAAATATGATTTTATTAGTTTACAATAAGATTTACAAATTATTTTTCATCAAAATCATATTTAGAATGCCTATTTAAAATCTCAAGGTTATCTTTTGAAAACCTCCTCTGTCACTCTTGAGAAATTACTTATTTTAATATTTTAAGTTGCATATTAATGAATTACTAGTCTTCTCATAAAATTTCTATGCATATATTAAAGTAGCAATTGAATTATTAAATTCAATTTTATAAATTAAAACTACTATTGGCTAGTTATTCCATTCATGCAGCATGATAATCAAATGGGTCTTGGTTAAAATATTATACTTTGCTAGCTTCTTAACACATATATTATAAGCAAAAATCATTTACTTCAATTAAGCTACTTATCTTATATATTTAATGAAAAAAATGTAAATTGACAAATATAATCACTCCTCAGAGCTAAGACTAATCCACAAACCAGAACCAAGCATAAGTTGTGCCTAAGAGCAAGAAAGTAATGACAAAAAACTCCAAGATTTTTTTTACCATTCTTAAGCATTAGAAAAACAATATAATCATCTTTGAAGAATTTCAAATCAACTCAATTTCTTTCTAGCTACACAAATTTCATATCAAAAAGGTCAGTGGACTCAAGAAAAAACACTGATTTTATAACTATTATCTAAAACCCCACAAGATCTTATAAGTCTTAAACACAAACTTACTACCTCAAGAGCAGAAGTAGAAATTCCTGAATCACTTAGCATTATTTCAATATCAATATCTAGGAAACTACAACAGAGCATTTTGCATACCTTTAGCAACGCTTCATAGCTGCTCAACTTCTCAAAAGCCCACTGGATCCTATTTAGATGATAAGTTTTACTTTGAAACATGCTTAAAAATCTAATTTCACGACCTTCTAGTTGATACTTAATTTTAATCCTGAAAATTCTACTTATGCCTTCCCATATTTCGGTAAGCCTATGAAAGTTATTTCAAAAAGAAAATCTCCTATAAAAACTTAATATGGCTCAGACAAATTTTAAGCCGCCTCCTTCTACTTTAGCAGGACATATTCATTATGACAATCATACAGTTTTTTTCTTTATCTAAAGTAAAAAAAATATTCCTTGCTTGCTATGAAAAGGATTGCTTTATCCACATTCGATAAAATTTTTAAGATTAAGTTTTAAATAAGCATGAGTTTCCCCCAGTTGCGCTTATAAGCACAGGCTCTTGCATGAGTTTTCCCCCAGTACTATCAATAAGAGTATCTTCAGAATTTTGACTTTCATCTTCACTATGTATTCCATAAAGATCATATGAGCTTATGACTATATTATGTGAGTTTTCAGGTTCTACAAATCTATCTTTAGGAGTTTGCGGCTTTGGGTCTTCAGGTTTAGTATAGAAAGGATTTGTTTTGGGCTTTTGTGAAGTGATTTTGTTGATAGTTGGTGAATTGAAGTTAAATTGCATATTTTTTACTATTGTTCTCGCTGGTGGAGTTCGGTCACCAATTCTTGGTGAGGGTTTTTTCTTAGTTCTAGTACTTGCTGTACTTGGTCTTTCATCTTTATTTTTAGTTTTAGGAGCCGAAGTTGACCTAGGCCTTTTCATTTCAGGGTTTGGGGTTTTGTTTTTAGGTTTTTTAAGTATTTTGCTTTGAGTTTTCACTTCAAGTTCTTCAGAATAGTTTCGCATATACGAGTTGGTTATATGCAATAGTAAAGGACATGTTGAGGGTAAAAAAGGTTGAGCTAATTCTAATGCTTTTTTATGCCAGGCCTTACCTTCACTTGCTTGTATTTTTGTGTTGCTAACTGCTAAAAACCTTATTTCTGTAGCAATGCAGAAGTGACTGACTACAGCCATGATAATTTTTTCCAGCATCAAATCTCTTGTAAACTCCGCTTGAACACCCATGTTGTTTTGCATATCATAAACACTTAAAGGTTGCAAAAGCATCAAATCGCCTATATTATAAGCATAAATCCAATCATTATTCCTTTGCACACCCAATACAGATCTCATATCTATTTTCAAAGCTTTACTTGTCCTGGTCTTTTTGTTTTTAAGTTTATTAATAATAAATTCCAAATTCGGCAGTGCTTTCATTACTAAATCATAGAATTTCATAAATTGAGGGTTTTCTATAGACTTTTTAGCTCCAGGTTTTAATGACTTTTGTCTATATCGAGTTAGTTGATCTGAGCATTGTGTGAAACAGTTGCTGAAAAAATGTTCGCATTTTTTTACTGCTTGCTTTCCATGTGATAATGCTAACTCATGCTGACCTAGCTGAGATAATATTGCACATAGTTGGATATGCGCTTTACATTGATATTTTTGACTTTTCAGCCTTTCTGATATATGAGTTTTTCCTGAAGCTTCTGATGATTTTGCAAGGTTTTTGTCTTTGATGTTATAAATGCAGGCTTCGAGATATGAGGCACATTCTTCAAGCATCCCCATTCTATATAGGTTTTACTTTTGATAGCATAATGCTGTATTGTGGATGGTTACCATTATATATTCATGGGATATTTGACCTCCTTGAGTTGTTACTACTTCTAGGATTTTTTCGTTGTTGTTTAAGCTTTTAAGGGCTGATTCATAGTCTTCTTTTTCTATGTGGTTTAAAGATATCTCTATGTTGTCTTGGAGGATTTTGGGTACTTCGCTTTCTGATATTAGTTCTTCGAAACTTTCTTCCATTTATTTAAAAGCTGATGAATTATTTTTTCATGAAGAATGTTGGAAAAAGTTAAAGTTGGTATTAGATATTAGAGGATTTTAATGTGAAAATTATCGATTTATAGCAAAAAATATGAACTTTTGCTTGATATACATTTTTTTATGATGTATAGTTAACAGTATCTGATAACAATTATTGTTGTAATGTAGTGACCTGAAGATTGTATTTTCTATAGCAAATATAAATATATTCTATTAGGAATATTGCTTAGATGTTGTCAAAGCCTTATAATTAGCATGCACTATAAATACTAAACTAAATAATACCCTATACCCAAAAAACCCCACAAAATGTTCAATAAAATTAGTTCATCCCAATCCTTCACCACTATCACTCCCTTAATACTCTTCTTAGCCTTGACTTTCTAATCTCAACCTTTTCTAATACTAGCAATAAAACTCCTAATATCTAATAAAAAAACCCTTCCTTATAAAAATGGGTTTATGCTTAAGCTCATCATTATCAAAAGACAAACTTCGTAAGCAGGTTACAGAAAAATTCGATGCTTTTGACTACCGAATAAGCCCTGATGATGTTTTCACTTTTACTCATAGATCTCGTCGTGAGCTTACAGGCATGTGTGCTCCAGATAAATTCATACAATCTCTTTATAAGGTATATAGAGAATTTATTATAGAAACAGCGACAGAAATCAATTATGCCAATAATAAAAGTAAGAAAAAATTGTACATCGGAAAAATAAGACCACCACCTTTGATTGAAGAAATGTGGTGCTTAGCAATTTTGTATAGTAGGAAATATGTTGAAATAGGATCGATATTAGTTGGTGAAACTATTGATAGGGTTCCAGGCATAGGAAAAGTAGATATGAGAATGGTAAAGAAATTATGGCCTGATTATGAGGATGAATTTTTGGAAATTGATAAAGGATTTATAGTTTGGGTACTTAATAAAAATGCAGCTGATGTTTTTTATTATATCTACACATCTGTGACAAAAATACTAATGTCAAGCCCATGCCTTGATCCTGATTCACTATGCTTCTATCTTAATGAAATCCACGACCGCATATCTAAAGTACTAGGTAAAATCGATTTAACCCGGTCTGTGTCTTCAATACCATCAAGCCATAAGAATATGAACTTGCAATTAGCAGAATCCCCATCAGCGATATTAGAAAAAATCTTAACTTTGCTACCTGAAAATTTACTAGGCACAATAAAACATAAATTCCTAGTTGGTGATACAGCCAATGACTTTATCCAAGAATACGCACGGTTTATGACATTGATTTTCTTTACAAAATACACCCTAACCCCTAGTGAAGAAGTTGATATAGTCTGGCATGAACATCAAATGGATACTATAGCATATAGAACATTTTGTGATAAGGTTTATGGGAGGTTTATTCATCATTCACCTACAGTTGGTGGGAATGCTGATGCTGTAAAATTCAGCAATTTCTATCAAGAAACCTTAGATTTTTATAAGTTTCTTTTTAAAGAAAGCCCTCCAATTGGATTATGGCCAAATAATTGTGACAGGTTTAATCCAAGAAATTTTGTAGGGAGCTGGTATAGTTTTGCAAGGCTTTTTGATTGTGCTGTGGTATTGAGTAGAGAAAATGGAGGGTCTAGATTAACAAATTTGACCCAAGAAATGTTTAAGAGATATTTTGAATGGACTGGAAAAGTTAGGATGTATGAGGAAAATGATAAAGAGAATGCTATAGAATAATAAGTAGCTTTTGATAATCAAAAATAGTATAAGGAAAGTTATTATAAAGGGTTTAGATAAAAGCTATAGAATAAAAAAAAGCTTGGTAAATAATGAAATAATTTTTTTGTTTATAATAATGGAAGATGGAGGACGTACTTAATCTGAATTTATTAGATAATATGGATGCTTTAAGTATTTTGATAGGGTGCAAGGCAAATATTTCAATTATTAAGTTTTAAAATAACTTAATATCCTGATTCTTATAAATATATAGATTTTATAAAATAAGTATGATATCATCATAAAACTATCATTCCCTATATAAAAGGTATATCATCATAAAAATCAATATTAAATCACTGCTTTATATCTTTCTATATACTAGCACCTAAAACCCATAAATCCTATTTTTTTCTATCATTGTTTAATAAATCTATCTCTACCAACTATCTCTATTTAATTGCATTTTAATCTCTTTAGTTTCCTCATAAAGCATTTGAGCAGCTAAACTCAATTTCATTTTATTCGATCCTACATCGTCTGATTTTTTATCTTCTGATAAAGTTGCACAAGTATCGATATCATTACCTTCAAAATTACAAAACTGATGTTCATGCCAGGTTGCATTCCTATAGCTCTGTGGAAAAGTTAATACTTCTTTCTCTCCCTCATTAGCAAATAATTTATTTTCTATATTAACTTTTGCCTTCAAGTTTGTAACTAAGTCAAATTGACAGCTTCTGTATCGTAATGGTTTTAGTCTTGGAGTTTGTTTTGGATGATATTTCAGCAGCCAAACTTTTCTTGATACTAAAGCAAGCTGTTTTTTTAAGGTTACTAATTTCATATTCAGAACTTTATAAAGTTTTGTTTGAGTTTTTGATTTTACCAAGATCTCAGTTTTATCAAGCATTTTTGAAATTTTTTTGCTTAAGGTCTTTGATAGTTTCTTAGACTTTATTAAAGATTTTTGATAATCAGAATATAAGCTGTTATTTAAATCTGTAAGTTTACAAAGATTGATTTTGATTGATATTAAGAATTCTTTAATAAACATTTTTTGTAAGAAATAATCAGATCCTTTTATTTTCTTAACACCTTGCCCTATCATTTTAATTTTCCTAGAGCTGTCATACATTGCTCTTATAAGTATCTTCCTATCAAAATCCACTTTTCCATACATAACTTCCAACAACAATAAATTCTTATCAACAACCTTCCTTTCAAATACTCCAATTCTATTCTTAATCTCAATATCCTCCATACCAAAAACATTTCCCATATTCTTATTTATAATTCTACTTCTCAATCTTTTTAAAAATGCCATCAATTAAATAAATTATCCCAATTATAAAATCTTGCAATACCAAGAACAACCATCATCTTATCATATAGCATCATCAAATTCTCTTTATTTGCCATAAAAAATAAAATAATTTACTTCCTCAATCAAAGCCATCTGATTTATTCATCAAAAAAGTCCTTCTTTATATTCCTTAACCAAAAAAATATATTTCCATAATCTAATCTAAAATCAGTAGAAAAAATGCTTGACCGAATAATAGGCGAAGCGATCGGGACGTTTATTTTTGCTTTTATAATCACTGTAGCTGACACAAGCTCAGAGTACTCTGGTAACTATGCCCACCCATTTTCATTAGGTGGAGGAGCTATTATCCTCATGATGCTTGCAGGTTTCTCAGCTGATCCTCATCTAAATCCAGCAATAACCTTAGGGCATTTTTTAAGACATTTACTATACCACGGTTTCCAATCTATAGCATTAGTCGAACATTTACTTATAATCCTTGTTCAATTTGTTGCAGCGATACCTGGAGCTTATTTAGGCTGGGGACTTAATGTAGCAATGATATACTTTGGGCCTACAAATCAAGCTACAGATAGTCAAGCTTTTATAGCTGAATTAGTATTTACAACCCTTATAGTATCTGTAGCTTTAATGATAGGCAAAACTAAAGACTCTAGAATTCTTGGATGTGTCGGTCTTGGGGCAACCTATATGTCAGGGGCTATGTGTGTAAGCTATTACTCAGGAGCTTGCTTTAATCCTGCATTAGGTTTTGCTGTTAATATTGTCAAATACTCAGAAACTAATCATCATCTTAAAGACACGTGGATTTATATTGTCGCACCCTTTATTGGAGGACTTATTGGAGGTATTATAAACTCTCTACTTATTATTGGTGGTACTGAAGAAAAAGAAGAAACTACGGATATTGTTTTAAGAGGGGATTTCGATTAAATATTAGCATTTAAGTTTGATTTTTATTAAGGTTTTGGGATAGATTTTTTCCTTTTATAAGCTTTTGTAAGTCTTTTATATCGTTAAAACCTTCATATTCTAATTTGTATTTAGCGCTTTTTATTTTAGGGGTCGCTTTTGAGAAGTTTAGTTGGGATATACGATTGAGTTCTTCAAATGGGTCCGCACCTGTTCTTGTGTTTGGATCTTTTGGGCAGTTTTTATTTGTGTGACCGTGCTCTTTGCAAGATGTGCAGGAGGAGGGATTTTGAGGGGGTTTAGGAGTTTGAATTTTTTTGTGTTTGGAGGTACTGCAACCCACACTTTGTTTTTTGGTTTTACCACAGCAATGATAGATGAATCCATTCCATTGAGTGGGGTGGTGCACACATGACCAGTCAAAGTTGGTAAGATTATTAAATTGTCGACTACAGACTACACAAGTTTCTTGATGGTCAAGTTCTTCAAGTCTAAGAAATTTCCCTTGTGCCACATCTTTTTTCATATCCCTATGCAATATATTTTCCCTAAAAGGCTGTATAAACCCTTCTTGAAAAAAATTCGTCATTCTCTGATCAACAACAATTTCAGCATCAGAAGTATCTTGTATCGTAGTTTCATCTTCTTCATAAGTTTCCATGGTTTAAATAATAAAATCATTTTTGAATTTTTTATATTTTACATGTTGATTATATAAATTATGAGATTTTGTCTTGTTAAAATTCTTCGTAAAGTTTTTTGCATGAAAATTTAGCATGCTTTTTAATTTTATTTCTCGATAATTGTTTTTCTCTCTTTCCTTTGCTAGTTCTTGGCTTTGATTGACAATTTGTTTCATAAGTTCTCTAATTTTTTCGATTTTTTATGCTGAAAACTTCTCTTTGCCAAATGGAAATACTCAACTTTAGCATGCTTTTGACCTTTTTGCTTATTAAAGCATGTAAGGTTTTAAGGATTTTCGACTTCTTCTCTATACCTTTGACGTATTTTCCCCATATTTTCTTAAGATCTTTATATTTTTTAATCCTAAGCACCTTTTCAAGAGTTTTTTCTTAGTAAAAGCATTTCTCCACATCTCTAAAACCTGTTTTTCCAACTTTTCAAGAATTTTTTCGCTCAAAGCATAATAATTTGTTAGGATTTTATTTCTTTTCTGGACAAGCTTCTTCCAATTTCTCACATATTTCCTCATAAAAGCCAAAACCTCACGTTTTTTCCCTTTAGCATTTAGCCTAAGTACATAAAAAATCTTCGTCATCAACTTTTTTTCCTTCATTTTCCTAGCAAACGCACGAATTTTCTTATACTTACTGTTAAAATAGCCCAATTTATCATTTAAATGCTCCAAGACCTATGCTTCTCTTTAATAAAATTCTTCCAAGCATTAAAAATCACTATCAATATTGTACTTTGCCCTTGATCAGAAATATCATCTTTTATTGTTGAACCTGCTTGTGTTGAAAATATAGAATAAGATCTCTGGGTTTTACGTACTTTACAGTAATTAACAAAATAATTCATATTTTCATTATTGTGAAAAGCATATCTAAAACCACCACCTAACTAAAATGGCAATTACCCTAAGCAAGCTCCGATTCAAATTTCTACAAGGACTTGGAAAATTGATAATCGCTCTTTCATTTTTTGAATATGCGATTGAAAATAAAAAATTAAGGAAGTCACTTTAAATATATGGAGAATAAGTAAAAATAAAGAGTGACATTAGTAAATCATATAAAATCTTAAAAGGAAATTAAAATATATATAAGGTATTTGAGGATTTTGGCTTATAAATAGTTGGTATTTAATTTTAGCTAAAAATTATTGAAAGTATTCAAGCGTATGTCTCTTAAGTAATTTCTCAAAGGGTACATTACCCTAGCATTAGCAATAGTTTTTTGTTTCCAGTGAGCAGCTTCTATAGTTTGTCCCTCAATAACTTTAAAAAATATCCCTTTAAGCGTTCCTATCATGCTCAGGTGACTAAGAATTATCCTTTTTTGAGAAATTCGGTATCCTGAATATGTATTACTCAAAGCAAAGCATTTTCTCATTGGGATTCTTGGAACTTCAGTTAGCATTATTTCATCTTGTTCGACTGTAGTTTTATAACAATTCATCAGCTCCTGAAGCACCTGTTCTGCTTGTGTAACAACTTTTAATTCCCCCACAACCGTAAACCTCTCCCTAGGACTCTTTAATACAACTTTCCTAAAATACTCCAAAAACTGGTCATTTATCTTATAGTACTTCAAATAAAACACCTGAACAATATCCTTAAGCCTTGTATATTGAGAAAAGTCAATCTTCGGTATTTCCCCTGTATAATTCGCTCCAGTCATTTTAATCATCTAAATATTCCTCACCCTAACATAAACACTATCATATCTATTTGGCAACAAAGCAAAACCATATTCCCCAAGTAAATCCGTATTATTCAGTCTTCCATAGCAATTAAAAACCTGTGCACCTTTTAAAAAACCCCCTTCATTGCCAGTCCTCATAACAAAATACTTATCAGCCATATCAATTTCGATTTCTTCACATTCTTCACTATCCTCATCACCTTCTTCTTCCTCATCATTTTCTTCTTCTTCTTCATTTGCATCTTCATCGTTCTCATCAACTAATTCTTCTTCATCACTACTACTTTCATAATCTCCAAGAAACTCTTCAATTTCCCATATATTCTTCAAAAACTGAGGCTCAGCATAATTTTGAACTTTCAAGCATTTTTCTAATCTGTTCATATGTGTTCGTGATTTCATGGGTGCTGGGGATTCATTTGGTGAGCCTTGAAAGTCTTTATAATCCTTATTATCAGTTAATGGGTCTTGGACTTTTTTTTCTAAGAAACCTATTGATAAAGTTAGGTAATCAACATAAACATCTTCATGATTTAAATTGTCAGCTAAAGGTATGACAAGGCCTTCACCATGAGAAAACGATCTAGTTGTGACAAGTTTATAAGCCCATAAAAATGGACCTAATAAATTGCATTGAGGGAAAAAATCTGTATATTGGGCAAAGATCCTAGCTAGAGACTCGTAATAATAAAGGGCCATTTTCTCTTGTTTTTTAGATTCAAATATCAAAAACTTATCTTGTAGCTCATTAAGTTCTGTTTCAGACCAATCCATGAGCATTTCTGGCTCCCCAACAGCTGCGAAATATGGATGATAGAAGCTTTTTTCCTCTTTTATGAACTCATAAGTTATGTAAAACCATAAGATGTAGTCAACAGCTCTTGAATGGGTTTTGAAAATCCGAGGGTGTTCGTCAAAAATGAATCCAATTTCGCTGTCCCGCGCTTTTTGAGGGCTTATTATGATTTTTGATGGGACAAAAAGGAAAGCCTGATTAGGAAATACTTTAGTTGATGGGATATCGATAAGGGCTCGTGCTCCAATAACCCCATATTCACCAAATGCGACAGGGAATTCTAGCTAGATGGGTGTTACGCTTGGGTATTTGCAATCGTTATCTTTGAGCCATTTGATGTAATTTTCATAGATACTCATGTGTAGAGCAATTTCAGTGGCTTCTTCGTTGTGCTTTTCAACTATAGGGATAAGGTGCTTGAGATCCATTTTATATATTTTAGCACTTGAGGATTTTTATTGCTTAGAATGTAGAGGAACTGCTTTGGAATTTTGAAAGGATTTAGAGATAATAACATCTTTTTACGGATTTTACAAGTTTTAATTGTGATTTCTAGTTGAATCATGCTATTTATATATAAAACTGTAGTTCCCAAAAAATCTCCACCTAAACTCCAATTCCACATCCAAAATCATTTAACCCTTAAAACCCAAAAATAAAAATAAAATACCCAGCATCCTTTTCGATCAAAAAACCTTAAGGTAAAATTTTTAACTATCTAAGAGTTCCAATTGATAAAAGGGTCATGTGCAGAATTCAACGCCGGGGCATTCGAATAAGAATCAGGGTAGTCCACAAAGTGCGAAGTATCTCCAGCACTAGGTAAAAACGGCACATAAGGCATTTTGATGTTTTTATTGACCAATTCATTCCAATCCAAATTCTTAAACCATCTATGTCTTTTAATATCCTCAGCTTTTTTTTTAAGATTCCCATACCTTTTGCTCAAATCTATAACCAATAAATGTTTAACCAAGCTTTTCGCATGTGCATCAAAATTCCTAGGAAACTGATACTTACACTTTAGGATCTTTTGATATATAAGCATTGGGTCATCATCATTAAAAGGGTCTATTCCAGCTAGCATTTCATATATAATCACTCCTAAAGTCCACCAATCCACAGGTTTATAATGACCTTTATTAAGTAAAACTTCAGGAGCAATATACTCAGGAGTTCCACATAAGGTATAGGTTCGTTCTTCAACTATTTTAGCGAAGCCAAAATCAGTCAGTTTTAAATACCCATCAGCACTAATAAGTAGGTTCTCAGGCTTGAGATCACGGTATATAATGTTCATTGAGTGTAGGTATTCAAACATTAGTGTTATTTGTCCAGCAAAAAGCATGGCTTGTGTTGAGTCAAACTTACCAACTTTTCTTAAATAAGTGAACAAATCTCCACCTGGGACGAACTCCATCCCAAAGTACAAATAAGAAGGATCCTGGCAAAAACCTTTCATGTTTACAAGAAACGGGTGGTTCGTTATTCTTAATATATGATGCTCACTTGCCACATGGTCAACCTGTTTAGTCCTAATGATATGCTGTTTTTTCAAAGACTTTAAGGCAATAAACTCCCCAGTAGCTTTAACCCTCGCTATCTTAACTCTACCAAATGCTCCAGTGCCTAGGGTGCGCATAATTTCCAAATCCTCAAGTTTCAGTGCTTGGGCCATTTATAACTGGCTTAGGGTTTTATATCTAAAAAGCTTACAAACATTAAAAAAATCTACGAAACTCATAATTTTACCTAAAAATAATGTTTTTCTATTAAAAACTATTCCCTTGATCAGCAATAAGACCTCCTTTTATATAATGAGATGGTGGATCAAAGCTTGGAGTATACCAACTAGATTTATAATTATAAGCAAATGAAATTTGATAAATTGAATAATATATTAACAAGAGACTGAAAATCCCAACAAGTCTCATAAGCCAAGAGTTCTGATAATGAGCTGTTGAGTTTAAGAGTATTAATCCTAAACCACCTAGAGATATTAAGAAACTCATAGCAAAGCCTTCGAGGACATATTGAGAACGAGGACCTGCAGCTATGAATTCATCTTCACCTGTTTCAGGATCAACTCCTATTAAAGTTGAAGAGTGAATTATGTCATAAACTACTCCAGCCATGCAGATAAAATAAATGATTGAACAGCCGAACCACCAAAGTTTCGGGTTGTTTAAGTTATTCTTGATGAAATATACTAAAGCAAATATCAAACTGAGTATTGTAAAAACTATAGCCAAAGGGAGAAGGGTTTCTATTAAACTTTTTTGTATTTTCACATCGCGTTCAGTATTTTTATTGATGAAGTCGAGGATTTTTTGTGAAATGATTTCTCGACCATTACCATATTCCCAGAGTTTTGACCTGTCGATTGAGTATGATGCACTATCTTCTGTAAAGCTTTTTGTAGACACGTATATGTTTGGGATGTTATAAAAACCAAACTTTTGGTATATGTTTTGAGTTTCTTGGCTAAAGTCTAAATAGGCAAAAAAAACTGGTTTGGCCTTGTTCTCGTTTTGGTCCTTGGGCTTTGTATGCCCTAGAATTTTATAGGAATAAGCAATTTCATTGAAAATTTGTTCGAGGGCTTGGCAGCTAGGACACTCAGACTTGTATACTCGTGAGCTAAAAAATACGATAATTATATACTGACGTGACTGCTCGACAACATACTTTTTAAAGGACTCAGCTGTTAGTCTTATCACATCATTAGTTTTTGATAGCTTTAAAAGAGTTTCAACCTTAGTCTGCTGTTCCTGGCCCTGAACTTTTATCATAACACCCAAGCAGCAAATCAATAAGAAAAGTCTCACCATTAATATGTCGGTCGTGGAAGCTGTAACTAATGTCCTGGAGACCTATTTGGGGATCACAAGCACCCGGCACTCAACAACAACGTTTTTTCACACAAGCAAACCCCCAAGCATTAGCATAAGACTATATTTGAAGCGCCTTGAGCAGTATATGAAATGCTCAGAAGAAACTTATATTCTGGCTCTGATCTATTTGGATAGAGTCACTGCTAAGAAAACCGACCTCGTTTTGAATATTTATTGCATCCATAGGCTTTTCCTTTCAGCTTTAGTTGTTGCAGCTAAGTTCTTTGAGGACCGGTATTACAAAAACTCGTATTATAGCAAAGTTGGAGGAATAGCAAACCCTGAACTTAACAGCCTTGAATTAGAGTTTCTTGTTTACATTGATTTTAGACTTTATGTTTCGAATGAAGAGTATGAAAACTATTACAACACATTAATCGAGTACTTCGGCAAGAAGCAACAGCCTTAATGTAAGTAGATGATATAAATAGCTAGACTAGGCTTTGAGACTGAGTATTAGGGAAAAATATAGGTATAAATATCACAATGGGTGTTAGGGTGTTAAGTTGGAGAGTATATATGAAGCATACTTATTTTTTGGGGTTTTATGATTTGGACTTTTTTTAAATCATAGGTACATATAAACTAATTGATTATTTCAGTTAATTTTTAACATAAGTTTCTTTATTTAATCTTAACAAAACTACCTACCCTATACACCTTTACATAAATTCCTAAACTTTTATCGCATAATCCTGCACATTTACTACCATCAAAATTGACTAAAACCCTTCATTTTACACAACTTAAAACCACAATTCAAAAGACTATAATAATGAAAACTCCAGTCAAATTTGTCTCAGCAACAGAACTTACTGAAAACAAAGGTAAAACTCTCAGCGTCGAAAAAAAAGTTTCTGAACTTTCTATTGACATGGTAAATAGTCTATCTTTAGAGGAAGAGCCTGAGCATTCTCCTGTTTATATATCCCCAAGGCATCAATACAATACCTCATCATTTGCATCTATAACAGAAGCTAATTTACCATCTATACCAACAAGTCCTTTAGAAACCCAGTCACCTCCAATAACAAGAATCATATCAGCCTTTCCTTTAAACTCAGCAACGGATTTTCAAGAAAAAATATCTGCAGCAACAAGGCTAACAACAACATCTTGTGATGAAATCAAGTTCACAGAAACTGATTACAAATGTGTTGCTGGGAAAATTTACTGTGAAAATTGTGGGGAAAATGTTTTCACACAGACTTTTTGTAGGAATGTTCAGGAAGGATTGTAAATTTTATTTAGATGGGAGAAGTTTATGTGTGGAATATGTTTGAAAGGAATGAGGATTCATTTTCAGGAAATTGTCCATGTATGTTTGGACTGTGGAAGTGAGGTGGCAAAAATCAAAATTAAAAGAGACTCGCTTTATCAATACTAATCTCATAAAATATAAGCTATTAGTTTACTATGATAAAATGTGTGTAAAAAGTGATTAGATTTTGTAAAATTATTGGAAATAAAGAAAAAAGTTACTTTTTATATGAATTTTATAGTTTTATTGAGTAGGATTATGTTTTTTTCAAGTTTGACTTTTTTAAGGTTTCCATGTATAGTTTGGTGTTATTTTTATTATTTTTGCTGTTTATGTATTTTATTGTAGTTTTTATTAGCAGTTTTTATCATATATAAGTTAACAATTTATTGAATTGTTATNGTTATTTTTATTATTTTTGCTGTTTATGTGTTTTATTGTAGTTTTTATTAGCAGTTTTTATCATATATAAGTTAACAATTTATTGAATTGTTATAGAATTTTATGAGATTAAAAAATCTTCACAGAAGAAAAAGTGTTTATTTTAGCCGCTTTAATATTATTGTTTATTACAAAATGGATGCTAACATTTTCGCTTTGCCTATGAACTATATAAAAACCTCTTTTAATTTACAATTCAGAACCAAAATTCACAAAGAGGAACAATCAAAATTTAACCCATAGCTTTATGGAAGCATCATTTAATTACCAACTAATCCAAACTTTCTATCTACCTTACTCACTCATAATCCCCAAATCTTCTAAAAATTTTAAAGCCCTTTAAAAAATTCCATATCTAAAAATCCCTAATAAAATCTGTTTATCTTTTCATAAATCAATTCCTAATAATAATCCCTTCAATCATCATTCTAATAATCCCAAAAAACTTTAAGCCAACTTTTTCAATCTAACACATTTTATTTGTGAAAATATATGAAATTGTTGTGGCACAAAATTTTAATATATAAAAAGACCTTAAACCATTTTCTTCACATTAAAATTATTTTTGCAATAAAATCTTCATCTAAGCCTTTAATAATTTAATTTTCTCATAAGCCTATCTCAAATTGCTATATTATTTAATGTAAAAACCTTCCACAAAATAGTTTTTTTAAGCTTATTCCATAAACAACTGAATTAATTTAAACATCAAAACATAAAAATTGCGAACATCCACTTCCATTGTTTGATAGCAGAATCTGATTTTTACTCCCGTTGCTACTTGCTTTTCTAATTAGTGGAAGTGGTGCAAACAGCTCTTCGTCAAAAAAAGCTAAGGTTGGCAAAGGCTCGTCCTTATCGGCCTGATCATTTAGTTCTTCGATTCTTGGTAAAGTGATTTTATTATCTTTTTTCTTATTAGGATAACTATAAGGCAAATATTGCAATATAATTTCATCAACATAAAAGCTATAGTTTACAGGGTTAAACCTTGCACTTTTAAGTTTTCTATACTGCCTTGCTATATCTTTAGTTGAAATTTCTAATAAATTCTTCCCTAGTGTCCATAAATCATACTTTTCTCTAAAGTTGTGTTCTTTTTCAGAGTACTTCCCTATTAAATACTCAATATTATCCCCTAAAAATTCCCTTGTCATCAATGCTGAGAAAGTTAGTCCTTGTCTAATATCGTAGTTTTGATCATCCCAAACATATTTCTCTATTAAAATGCTCCAAAAAGCTACTTGCATTTCATTCAAAGCAATTTCTTGATAAATTTGTATTATCAAATGCCGTAATTGTTGACGTCTATATTCAAAAGGTATCGTTTTTGAGTTTATTATCACGTCAATCATCTTGATAGAAATTTGACTAGGCCCATAGAATAAAAAGTCGTAATTTTCTTTAAGATACTCGTCAAACTCTGGTGGCTGAGTTGAAAAACTATCTTTACGTGTATCGGCTACTGGTGGAACAAGCTCCATTTACTTTTATTTGTTTTTTTTAGTAAGTATTTAAGGTTTTTAGATTAAAATTGTATTCTACGATGCCGTTTTTAGTTGTACAGTTTTTCATAGGCCGATTCAATTTTTAAGATTGATGGGTTTAAGATTTTAGAATAAATAGATAGGAGAAAGGATGGTTTAAATGTTTATAAGGTAGGCTTGATATTTTTGAAACTTTGGATTTATGGAAAAAGCTGTAGGCTATTTAATGAATCTGCGTGAAAATAATTTAGTGGGGGCTATATAGGATTTTAGTTAGAAATAATGTGGATTATTTGGTTATAGTGATGATTTTATAGGTGTTTATAAGATTAGTTTTAGGATTATTGAAAAATTTGGATTTATATATAAATATTTATGATTGTTTCGACGTATGATGAAAGGATTTTTTGGCATAGAAAATTTCTGAGTTTGGAATGCGTTGTTATATAATAATACATAATAAGATTGTAATAACATATGATATACTTATTTTATGAAACATTTGATGCAATAATAGTATGAAGTTGAGAAATGTGAATTTATATATGAATTTCAGATAACATTGTAATGCAATCTAAAGATAAAATCTTATTAAAGTGTTTTTATAATTTTAATACTAAAACCTTTGAAATTTCGCAGCTGATTACTGCATATTTGTGATTTTCTAGAATGCAAATAGACCTTATAGAAAAAGTATCAATCAAATTAATGACCCTCATTTTTCTTTTATTAATATCATAAACATTAATTGTATTGCCAGAAATACATGCAAAAGCTATAAATTTGCAATTTGGAGCAATTTTGACATCTGTGACCCAATTGGCATTATTTCTAATAACCTCAATCATATCTCCAGTATTAAAATCCCACACACGACAAGATTTTTCTAGTGAGCCTGATGCCATATAAACATGATTATCATCAAAATCTAAGGAAATAACCCCTTCTGTATGGCCTAGAAATTTCCTTATAATTTTCTTTGTTTTAAGGTCCCATAAAAAAATTTTACCATCCAAGCTGGCACTTGCTAAAATCTTCTTTGCTTTATCTATTTTAATACAAGTAATAACTCCTAAATGCCCATTAAACTCATGGAAGTCATTTAGATCGTGTATGTTATAAGCAGTAATTTTGTTTTTATAATTATAAATCCCAGTCATCACAACTATCAAAAAGCTTTTTACTAAAAAAAAATCGTATACAAAGTCTAGATATAACGTCACAAAATTTTCCCCGGTATTTAAATCCCAAATCTGAATATCATTAGTGCATTTACCTATAAGTATATTCAACTGATAATTATAACGCAAATTTATGACATTTGATTTTCCTGTTTTTATCTTTCTAACCACAATTTTTGCTTCAACATCCCATATATAAATTTTTCCTTCGCCTTTAATATTTTGTACTGCAAACATCAAAAATTTGCCTTCATTATCAAAGTTTATATCTTTAATTCTCCCTTTGCTAACTGTAAAAGGTTCACTTACAAAACTATTTTCATATAAACAAACATTTAAAATACCATTACTTGTACCATAAGCAAATCGATTGTTTTTTAAGGCCATGCATTCTATATTTGTTTCATGCTCATAATAGGTAATCAAAAGGATTTCTCTAGTATTGAAGTTAATTAATGAAAATTTTCCTTCATGTGTAAGGAAAAGTCCATAATCTTTTGAGAGTATTGAGATTTTGATCATTTTTGATTTACTTTCTAAAAGCCTTTTTATAGGTGATGAGTTCCAAAGCTCAGCACAATATAGGGAAGTGTTTTCTAGGATTGCAAAAATAAATGAGTTATCATTGGAAATTGATATATGAGTTACTCTTTTAGGAAGACGTTTGAAGTTATAAACTTGATTGAAGTTTGTTAAGTTCCATATACGAATACTGCATTCATCTACACCACGGAAAGATCCTGATCCTGTGACTAGATATCTCAGGTCGTCTGAGACAACAGCACAGTTAATGCATGAGTAATGGTTGCTCAAAAATATCCCTTGATTTTCTAGTTGCTCTATTACATTTTCTACAACAGAATCAGGTTTTTTCTTCAATTGAACATACATTTTATTATAATTATTTTAATTTCCCACAAAACAATTATCTCCTATCAAAATCCAACATATCCTCATTATAATTTACAAATAAATAAAACTCTTTCCTCCTAGTTCTATAATCTCTCTATTCCACCCATAAAAAATTCAATATTTTCCTCCTCATTCTCAATAAAATAATTTTTTACAAGCAAATCACTGCAAATCCATGATTCACTCAATCATACTATATCAAACTTCATCAAATCCTAAAACTCCATCCTATAAAAATTCTAAAATGGATCACGACACAACCGAAGCAATCGTAGTAGACATTGGCTCTCATCTAATCCGTGCTGGTCTTTCCG
Organism: Stentor coeruleus; assembly: GCA_001970955.1. Taxonomy (NCBI): domain Eukaryota; phylum Ciliophora; class Heterotrichea; order Heterotrichida; family Stentoridae; genus Stentor; species Stentor coeruleus. The sequence continues at coordinate 15,499 of MPUH01000792.1, read as the reverse complement.
GCCACGACTCACCAAAAATCATCGAAGAAACAGTAGTAGGTCGACCAAAGTTAGCTGGAGCAGTGACACTTGATCATAAAGACTTATACATTGGCCGCGAAGCTATGGAAAAAAGGGACATCCTAACTTTATCTCATCCAATGAAATATTCGACAGTCCAAAACTGGGAAGAAATCGATAAAATCTATCACCACATATTTTTCAATCAACTAATAGCAGATCCAAACCAAAGCCGAATCCTCATAATGGAACCACCGTTAAACAAACGTCAATATAGAGAAAAAATCACAGAAGTCATGTTTGAAACTTTTAGTTGTGGGGGTTTTTATCTAGCAAACTCAAGTGTAATGTCTCTTTTTGCTACAGGTAGGACAACAGGTATTGTTATAGAAAGCGGGTTAAATGAAACATGTATAGTCCCAACATATGAAGGATATGCTTTACCACAAGCAACATTAAAATTGCCTATAGGTGGTGAGGAAATAACGAATTTCTTAATAACAAATCTTAAAGCTAGTGGTATTGATTTACCTCATAGTAAAGAATTTGAAGTTGCTCAGGATATAAAAGAAAAATATTGTTATTTATCTACTGATTATCAACAAGAACTCAACTCTTTAGGAATTTCCTCAGGAATTTCTAGAGAATGTGAACTACCTGATGGGAATAAAATTATTTTATCAGTAGAAAGGTTTAAAAGTCCTGAGATTTTGTTTCAACCCTTGTTGTATGGAGTAGATCAAGCAGGAATTCATGAACTTGCGTATAATTCTGCTGTTAAATGTGATGCAGATATTAGAAGGCAACTGTGTGGGAATATTATATTGAGTGGAGGGAATACAATGTTCCCGAAAATCAAAGAGAAGCTTAATAGGGATATTAAAAGCTTAGCACCAAGTAATATTGATATTGTTGTTAAGGCACCACCTGAGAGGAAACATCTTGCTTGGATTGGTGGAGCGATATTGAGTTCATTGGATAAGTTTAAGATGTGGATTAATAGAGGAGAATATGATGAATTTGGAGCTGCTGTTGTTCATAGAAAATGCTTTTAATATGTTAAGAGAAATTATGTAGAGATTTAGTATTTAAGGGTTTTAGTTATAGGATTTTATGGATTTATGTGATGATATGGGGTTGAGAATTAGAAAGCTTGTTTATATAATTATACTTTAGAAATTTTTTAGTAGATTTAGTTTATAAGATGATTTTGTAAGTAAATGAGGAGGATAGATTTTTGACAGGGCTCATGAGATGCAATTAAGAAAAAGCTATTGCTTAAGAATGTGATATTAAATATTGGACATGAAGAAGTGAGTTTTTTAGAAACCAACTAGAATAGAACTGATTCTAGGTAATACTTAAGCTTTAAATTAAAAGAGTTTAAAGTAAATCTGGAAGCCTACCAAAAACACTTTCTATTGCAAATCCGCATTTCTTTTGTAGGATTTTTATCAAATTCCCATCTGAGGTACTCCACACATATGAATTTTTTTCGTTATCAAAAGCTACCATGAACATTGAGTTTTTAGTAAATAAGCACTTTGCTAATTGGATTTTTCCAATAGTAAAACAGATTTTCAAATTTATACTTTCATTAGTAACTTCAAGTAAATTTATTTCGTTTTTATTATAAAGTAAAACACTTTTTTCATTAGGGGATACAAAGAAACCTGAGAATCTATTGTGTCCTAAGAAATATGATGCCTTTTTGGTCATTGTTTTTTTATCTGCAAGATATAAATAATCATCAACTTCACCTATAAACCTCTCATCAAAAGTCTCAAAATAACTTTTGTAGTTAAGTTCACATGAAAACTTCTCAAAAGGTATAGACTTAAATCCACTTATTAGACTCAAAGGCTCAAAATCAATCTTGAGTAGATTATCAGACGCTTTAAGTTTCATTATCACTTGATTATATATAAAACAATTTTCAACTTTCAAATTATTGTTCTCTACTTTCAGATTAACAATGAGTTGGCTAATTTCCTTATCTTCAGTTTTTATTTTTATCATTTTGTTTGCCAAATTTTCTTTTTCCATTTGAAGTTGTTCAATTATTGATGAGGCTGCCTCATAATCAGTTCTTAGTTTCTTGATTTCATCCTCGCTATTTTTTAGATTAATTATTATTTTATGGGCTTCTTCAATTTGTTTAGTTAATTTTTCTTCAAGTCCTTTATTTGGGTTATTATAAACTGAGAAATTGAATGTCCTTGATTTATGTATAATTTTACTAGATTCATCTGAATCTTCAGTTTCAATATTACTTAATATTTCTCGAGCTTTGATAATATCCCCAATCGAAACTTGTTTTTCTATTTCTAATTCCTTGATTTTCTTCCTCAGAAAAATAATTTCTTCTTCAAGTTGCTCGTTTTCTTGAATAGTATAATCAATTTTTTGCTGCATTTGATTCAAAGCTAATTCTTGAATACTTTTGCTTTTTTTTATGTATTGATCAAAATTCCACTTTTTGTTATCTGTTTCTTTTGTATTTTGGACTTGGTTGCTAGTTAGTTTGAGAAGTTTTTGAGAGAGTTCGAAATTTATTACTTTTTCTTTTTCTAGGCTGGATTTCAGTTTAGTATTTTCTTGAGTTAAACCCATTATTGCAGCATATGGAGATTCTACAGAGGATATTTCTAATGAACTGTCTAATTGGATAGTATTTCTAGAGATTTCTTCTTGGAATTCTAGAGGGCTTATAGAAAATCTTGGGTTTCGGAGGTCAAAAGATTCAGTATGTTGTGAAGGTTGACCTTTTAATGCTTCAATCGTGTCATTCAACAACCCAATTTCCGTTTTCATCTTGTCCACCACCAATTCCAAATTCATTTTTTCAATTTCTAATTGTTCTACATTAGACATGCAATTTTTAATTACATTCTTAATCTCGTTTTCCAACATAATAATTTTATCTTTTAAATCTTTAATTTCCTCATTCGATTCTTCCTGCATCTCATCAAATCTTTCTTGCAGCATCATTTTTTCAGCAGTCACAGTTTTCAATTTATTTTCAATATCATCTTTTTCACTAGCAATCCGGTCAAGAAACTGTTTAGAAAACTCTTGGAAATTCTGAATACTTGAAACTTGGGTTTCTTTTATAGACAATTTTCTTTTTTTATCATCAATTTTAGCTTTAAGGTAATCAATAATTTCTGTTTTTCTCTCTAGTTCATTTTCAAGTGTTTTAATTTTCTTATCTTTCGACAATGCTATTTCATCAATTTCTCTTTTTAATTTTTCTATTTGACTTGCAAAATCATGACATCTTTTAGTTGTTTCTTCATATTGTATGTTAAGAAAGTCTTTTTCATTTTCGAGTTTTTCTATTTTTTCAAGAAATTGAGGAATTTCAGTGGTATCGTAAACATTAAATGTGCTTTTAAAATTATTATCTTCTCCATAAAAGCTCTGGCCCCTTATAAGATTTTCAGCGTTTTCAATTCTTGATTTTGTATTTTCAGCCTGGTCAAATACCCCTTGATCCATGTCTAACCATTGGTTTTTTATAATATTACTTATAAACTCATAAATTTCTTTATTTTCGTCTTTGAAATTTATGTCATAACAATTGTTTAGAGCTTCTTTGCTTTTAGTCACATAATACAAAAACTTTTCAAGTTTTCGTGTCTCAGCATTTGCCGTATCAATAAGAGTACTTGATGTTTTTACAAGAACTTCTACAAGATTGTTTATTTTTTCATATGTCATGTTTTCTAATGCTGATAAACAATCTTGGGTTGTTTTAAGGCTTTCAAGGTTTTTGGTTATATAAAATTTTATTATGTGCTTGGATGAAGATTGAGAAATATGGGAAGAAATATGAGAACTGCAAAGGTCGATGTTGCAAGATGCACAGAATAAAACTACCTTTTCATCACATTCTTTTATGAATGAGCAGCAGGCAGTATCCATATTATTATTGTATGAATAAATTATGATTATTAGGATAAATTATTTTTTATATAGTAAATTTGGTGTATGAATGGATTATGATTATTAAGATAAATTATTTTTTATATAGTAAATTTGTTGATGCATGGCTGGATTATATTATGGGTTTATATTGGAAGATTGATAAGAGAAGATAATGTGAAAAATTTAGTTTGGCTTGGAAAAAGGATTTTATTATGTTTTATGAGGAAGACTGGTTTTTATTTGTTCTTCTGTATTAAATTCCTAATTATTTCAATATAATTATTGGCATCTAAATTAAGTGCATATAAAGAATAGAGTAAATAAAAATTAATCATAGTTCAGCCATGATTTCCACAATGCTCGCTGAAAACATAAGATTTTCCTTCTCATAAGCATATTATATTTGAATCTATTTCTCAGCTATGAATTTCATGAATAATAATCGGGTTAACAATATTTAATAAGATTATTTTAGAGGAATAAATGCGACTCGTATTTTCCTTAAGTTGAATACAACCTAATCTTCTGGTATTAATATCAGTGTAATTTCTTTTAGAATTAGAAATCACGAGCTGAAGTATTATTTCAATCAAGATTAAACTTTAGTGTTATATCTTCGTATGAATCTCACACTATCAAAAATTCTAAAGGTATAGGCTTATATTTTAAAATTCTAGTAAAATATGAGCCTCTGTCAGTATTAAGCTTAGAATCGAATAAGCTAGATAAAAATTCTTAAAAAAAGTTGATTTTTTCAAAATCCCTATGCTTTAAACTCACCTATAGCAAAACTTTCAAGTTCTTTTGATTTTTGAAAATGCTGATATATTATTTGCAAATAAGATCTCAGCAATTGTATTATAAGAATGATATAGCAGGATACTCTCTTTTGAATATACTGTTATAACGTAAATTTAATTATTTAAATATGGAAGTGAAAACTAAGATAAGAGAAATTAAATTGAAAAGTTCACAGCATTTTTGCTATGTAAATTGTGTAATCTGTGGATAAAAGTTTTTCTTTTGCAAATAATTAAGTTGACTTTTAATAAAGCTAAATATTAAGAACAGCATATATAAAGACATATATGCATATATATATATGGTTATTGCATATTGAATATACATATTTGGATATTGGATTGCACCTGGTCTTCAAAAAATTAACCCTGAGTCATATTTCGTATATTTTATATTACAAGCTTCAGAGAAATATTATATAGTAGCAGGATCTTGAATCATGTTATAAATTTACTTCTTTAGTATTTTTGGTTTTTTTCTTAAACTTTAAACAAACTCTATATATTTTTAAATAAACATGTTCTCTGCTGTTTATTTCTTTTTTTATTTACTGAATTTTGCATTTAAAATCCTTTAACTTATTTTAATTTCATAGCATTTATCTCAATATACTAAACTAAATTTAAAATCCGTATTTCAAAGATCCTACACAATTTTTCCTAACACATAATATACTTTATTCTTAATCAAATCTTCCTCATCTTAATATCATACCTATAATCTCTCATATTTAAACTTTTATAAATCCTTTATCAAAAAAAAAAAACAACTATTTTAACTTCAAACTATAATCCTATAATATTAAACACTTTCTTCTTCAACAGCATCATTTCCTTCAGTAATCTCTAAAGTCTGTTCTCCTCTAGTCTCTTCAGTAGGCCCAGTTGATTCTTCAGCCTCTTCTTCAGTAATAATATCCCCTTCAACAACTGTCACAGCTTCTTCAGTTAGTGTAGCATTCATAGGAATCACATAATAATTCAAATAAATATATTCTACAACTTTCTTATATTGCTCAAGTAAATAGTCGTTTTCTGGTGTACTTTCACCTTCAGGCTCATAATTTTCTTTTGAGTATGCTATTGTTTCTTCCCCTAAAGTCTCATATTCTTGTAAGTCGTAGTCAGCTTGACTAGCTTGTTCTATATCGACACCTTCTGTTGTGTCTTCTTGCTGAAGAAAACTATGGCTTTGCTCAGCAGAAGCTAAACTTAAAATAATCCATATAAGCATTTATAATTATCATGCAAAAGCAACTCTTATTATAACTACAATCTATTTTCCTTAAATCAATATGCAAATCTCTCTCAACTTTATCTCAAACTTATATTTCTCTGTTTTCTTTTCTACACCCATCTTATCTAACTTTAACGCTGACTCCTGGGATGTAAACATTTGTGTCCCTAAAAGCGGCGATGGATAGTATGCTTAATAAAAGTTAATCATCATCTAAGCATTATAAAACATATCCAATTCTCTATAACATTATAATATAAACAAATACCCCATAACTCTTCAAAGTATTTTTCTAAATAATCCTCACACCTCTTCATCTTAAACCCCCAAACTAAATCTTCATCCAATCTATAATCTACCCAGCCTATCTTTCACAACAAACTTTTCTTCAAATTAAAATTATCTAGCATCCTAACACCCAAATAATCTTTCTAAGTTTAATTTCAAACCTTTAAAATCTATCTAATCAAGTATATCAAAAACAATAAAATTGGCAAAATGCTAATGGATATAATGGAATTAATAGTGGATGGTGAGCCGCGATCAATAACAGCTAAAGTTGTCAACACTTACAGTCGGGCAAATATAAAGCTGATCGAAGTGTCTAAGCATACAGCTGAGCATCTCAAACTATCCCTTCCTGCACTATCATCTAAAGACCTCATAAGCTACCCTCTTTCCATCTACACAACCATCTGTGAGATTTCTAAGACATCTAAATTCCTCTTAGGTGAATCCTCAATAGAAAAAGCACAAGTGAGTTCTTGGATTGAACTCTCTAGTACTGTGTCTAATAAAGATTTCATTGACTATCTAGAAAAAAAACTTCTTTCTCGAACCTTCTTAGTCTCCAATCATATAACAGTAGCTGATATTTCATCTTATGCTATAGTTAAAAAAACAATTGGAGGGGTAACTTTTGGTGAAAAAGATCAATTCCCTTGTATAATGAGGTGGGCTTCACATTTAATGTCTTTACCTGGTCTTAAAGACTGCCTTCCTCCATTTGAGGTACCTTATAAGGTTAATAAAGTCATGGAAGCTTATGAAAGTGTTTTCAAACAGAACACCAACACGGAAAATCCTCAGAAAACTATTGAAGAAGCCAAAAAACCTCAGGAAGAAGAGAAGAAAAAATCTACAGAAAAAGGGAAAAAAGGTTCGGCTGAAAATGCTAAAAAAGCTCCTGCTGATAATGCTAAAAAAACTCAGGCTGAAAATGCTAAAAAAGCCCCTGCTGACAAAGGTAATAAAGCTCCTGCGGCCCAAGAACAGAAGAAAAAACAAGAAGGTGAAGNGGAAAAAGGGAAAAAAGGTTCGGCTGAAAATGCTAAAAAAGCTCCTGCTGAAAATGCTAAAAAAACTCAGGCTGAAAATGCTAAAAAAGCTCCTGCTGACAAAGGTAATAAAGCTCCTGCGGCCCAAGAACAGAAGAAAAAACAAGAAGGTGAAGCTGAAGGTGAGAAAAAAACCCAGCCTAAGCAACAGAAACCGAAAAAAGTTCTGACAGAAGAGCAGAAAAAAGAAATTGAGGATAAAAAACAACAAGCGAAAATTAAGAAAGAAAATGCTCCTAAGCCTCAGCCTGGGCAAGAAAAGAAACAACCTGCAGCTGAAGCCCCAAAAAAGGTTGAAGAAAAGCCTGAAGAAAAGCCAAAAGAGTAATTATTAGGGATTTAAGATAATTAGTTTACTTATTAGACTATCTAAATATATAAATTTAGATTTTTTCTTAGATTTTAATTCGATCTTCAGATATTTGAAGCAGAAATTGGAGTGGGATAAGGAAATTTGAGTTTTAAATACAAATTTTAATATAATTTTCTGATTTGCAAGTAAACTTCTGAAAAAATCATCAGAGAGCTAACCAAGCATCATTTAAAGCATAAACTAACTAATCTTACGGACCAACTTGTTTGCCATCCTTGAATTCCTGTTCAATCCTTTCACCTTTATCTGAAAACTTAATTCCTTTTCCATGTCTTTTATCATCTTTCCAAATACCTTCAAACCTTCCCCCTATCGAATAATAATAAACTCCTTTCCCATGAGCTAATCCTTTAACAAACTCACCTTCATATCTATCTCCTTTAGAATAATAATAAGTTCCTCTTCCATGACTTTTATCATCAACAAAATCTCCTTCATATCTATCTCCTCCTATATGAATAAAAACTCCTTTACCATGACCTTGTCCACCAGCGAAATCTCCTTCATATCTAGATCCACTAGCATAAGTATAGACACCTTTACCTGCTGGTAAACCATAATTATATTGACCCTCGTATCTATCTCCAGTTTTATATAAACAAAGCCCTCTTCCTTGACGAGAATCATTTGAAAACTCTCCAAAGTATATCCTTTCATCTAATATGTAGACCCCATTACCATGTTTTTGTTGCTGAGCATTTTTTCCACCTCGGTATATATCTTTTTTACCCATTTCTGGAATGTTTTCTCGGATACATTCTAGAACGCCTAATCTCCAATTCATTGCATTTTCGAAGTTCCCGTTTAGGGCGTTTTCGGCTGTGGCTTTTACTAAGTCTTCAAACATTTTGTCGAGAATGCTTAAAAATGACTCAGTTTCTCGTTGTAGAAGCTCGATTTTCCTTTTGCTAACTGCGATTACGTTGGAACGAAGGCTTTCGATTTTGCCAGTGATGGAATTGAAGATGTTCTGCATTTTTATTAACTAGTGGTTTGGTATTATTTTAGATATATATATGCATATTAAGCATTTAATATAATTATATTTAGATTATGGACTTTTACATATAAAGCATGACTGGTTATTTTTATGTGGGTTTAATACTTTTAAAGGTAAAAATATTATTTTCTTTGATAAATAAACTTTAAAAAAATATTTTTAAGCCAACTTTAGCATGAATAACAGAAAAGATAAATCAAAGGTTTATTTTATGCTTAGGTTTTATAAGGAAATTAAATGATTAGAGCTGAAATTTAAGATAAGCAAAATCATGTTTAAAAATATAGAATGACCTTGTTTGACAGAAATTTGTTTTAATAAATAATTTGTAAAATATTTTCTATATGAATGACTATTCAATTATACATATGATTATAATATTTGGCTAGGATTATTTTATATATAGTTTAATATAATTTTTGTATAGATTTATGCTAATTTTACAATCATTATTGAAGTTTTAGAGAGATTTTTATTTTCAGTCTATGAAAATATGAGCTTTTAAGATAATTAAAACTATCACAAAAAGGAATTATAATCAGAAAAATTAAGTCAGAATTTATTATTTTCATGCAAAGTTTATAACCCTTATCAAATGCTGATCTTAAAACAGAATGGGCAAAGTGATTTACTAGAACCTTCTAAAAAAACTTAACTAATTAAATCTGAAAAGTATTGATAAACTCGTTATGCAAGATAAGTAAATCAAGCAATAAAAGGCCTAAAGATGGAAAAATTTTAATGTTGCTGTTTTCCACTAGATATCAAACCTTATAATTTATCATGCAGCTTAATGGAACTACCAGAGTTGAGGTCAGGCTTCCCACTATTTTTCTCTTTATTAAAATCATTTTTTGATAATTCTTGCAGGGATTATTATCATATAAATATAACGAATTATAGGTAATTCTCTAGACAATTTCAATGCTTATGGGCAGACTGACCCAATAGTTAATGCTTATTCACAAGCTCATGTCCCTGAAATAAAGGCTATGCAAGAAATTATTGTCGAACTGTATCATTTCAAATATGGCCTTATTAGATTTTCTTTCAATTCTACTTTTTTTTTATGTATAAACTGAAGCATACCTTCATAGTCCTCAACTTTTTATTCATAATTCTTATATTACCTTCAATCTCTATTTAAAATTTTTCACATAATCAAAATTCTCACTCCTATTTACCCCATTCAAAAATCCTCCTCCAAACCTTTAAAAGCTCATTAAAGCTTAATACAAATTATCTACAATCTCATCTATTATTTATAAAACCCCTAATTACTTTTAGTCACTTTCTTTTCCCCCAGGACATTTTTCTCCAAATTCTTTAACAAAAACTTGCTTTTCGCATGAAATTCCAAAAAATAATTCTGTATCGCAACAAGGTCCTCCGAAGCTTTATTTTGTATCAAAGGTAAATTTTTTGATCTCTTCTGCGTAGTAGGCCTCGGACCTTTACTTGACATAAGCCTTCTGCTTTGTCTAGTACTCAAAATATAATTCTTAAGTTTAGTTGATTTCTTTACCGTCTTATCACGTAAAGATATTTCCTTAGATCTATTCCTTGGAGTTATATTGAGATTTTTCTTAGTATTTTGTTCATGGGTTTTATTCAACATTTCCTGTACATTAGGCATATTGTTAAGCATTTCTTTCATTTCTAAAACAATATTGCTTAAGTTATTCAGGTTCACAGGGTCTTTTTTTTCTTGAGGCTTCTGTCTTGGTTGATTCATCCTGAGAGACCTTTTTTTGTCCTCACTTTTCGAAATCCCATGAACGTTGTTCTGCGATAAGGCATCTGGGCTTTTTATATCATCTTCTATATACAATTCAGACTCTTGGGCTTGAGAACTTTTATGTCCACGCTATATAAATTATACTCTTCTTATAAAGAAATTCTGCTCAGTTCTTTTAGCTTCATCCTTACTAGGTCTTTGTAAATGATATCTCTCATATAAATCTTCAGGTTTTGGAATCCTCGGAACCTGTGGGGAAACTTCAACTCGTTTGTGTTTTTCCATATTCGAATTCTAATAATCTTATACTAGGCTATTTTTTAGGAAGCTTGTCTTCAATATGCTTACAGCTAACTTTTATTGTATCAAGATCTTTGAGCTTTTCAAGAATGCTTTTGAAGTTCCGTTTATTTTCTTCTTGATACTTGGTCATGAGGCTTGTGATAGCTTTGATTTTTCCTTCCCAAGGTTCTATAAAGTGTTCGGCAGAAGGGTCTTGACACACATGAAGATACGCTTTTTTATCATGAATTCGTTTCCAAAACATGAAATTCTCAACTTCAAGAATATTTTGTACCATCTGACTTGAGTCAATCTCTACAGATTCACATCTAAGCCGATCATATGAATCCCCAAGTACTGCAATAAGTAAATTTAACATAAGGACTATATTAAAAACACTGGCTAAGATAATATAAACATACTCCAAAGGTTCAATGTTCTTATTAGTCAGACTTAAATTAAGCTCATAAGGTGCTTGCCAAAAAGTATAAAAATTATATGAAGACTCAGTATTTGAACAATAATGAAGTAGGCCCATTATGACAATAGAGTATATGAACATTATAATAAAAGGAACTGCATCTTCTAAAGCTGTGAATATAAGCCTGGTATAAAAACGGGTTGATTTAAATATGCGCATATTAGAAAAACCTTGAAGGAAATTCCCTAGAACTAAGAACCAGGTTATATAATATGATAAAGATAGTTGTTGAATGGTCATAAAAATCCACACATAAGAGATCCCGATACGGATTATGCTCAAAATATTCCAGAATTCTATGAAATTGTTCAAATCAATTGAATATGCTTTTATTATATCATAAACAAGGAGTAGACCATTCAAGATTCCAAAGGGGATTATAAAGTGGTCTTGAAGTGAGGGGTATAAAATAAGAAGCATGAGGAAAATCAAATTGAGTAGCCAAAGGGAGAAAATGAAGAGCTGGAATATCCATATTCGTGACCATTTGTACTGGATTATATATTGGATTAGATTTGTCCTTAGTATTCGCAGATTAGCTGATGAGATCAAACTTGTTAAAAGCTCAATACTATCTGCAGACCCAAGTTCAATATTGATTCTTATAGGTAAAACTTTAAACTCTACTGGGCTTTCTTCAGAACCACCTTGTACTTGTTTCGGCATAAAATGTTTGAGTTTCACCTTTAAAGACTTTGACAAATGCATAATCGGCAAAGATTCTTTGATCAGACAAAACCTAGGCAAAGCTTGATCATCCGCAACATAAAACACAGCTTCCAAAAACTCAGGCAAATACATAGACCCATTCCTAATCAGACTATAAAAATCATCTCTAATCGCATTGGTGAAATTCAAAAACCTCGACGAATTCACACTTTTCAAATCGATCAAAAAATTCAACACAACATCGATACAGCTTTGAGAATTCCTTTCAAGTGCATAATAAAGAGGAGATCGTCCTTCAATATTAACACATATACAAGTCCCTAATTCTAAAGCTTTTTTAAGCATTTCTGGATCTCCTAAGTAACAATAAATATGTGCTAAATTTACTCTTAAAGAACTTAGGACTACATTAGCCATACTAAGCTTTGGATTTCTTCTAAGTTTAATTTTGCTTAAAAACACAAAAGCGTCAATTGGACCTAAAAAATCAGCAAGTTCTAGATTTTGAACATTTTCTGTATCCCAAAGCCTTACTGTCAGATCTTCAGACCCTGAGACAATGTATTTAGAATCATTGGTAAAAGTTACGCTTCTTATTGTATTTCCATGTCCTAACAAGACAAATTCTTGTCTTTCTTCTTTAGCATTCCAAACTCTTATGGAGTAATCATTTGAGCATGTAGCAAATAAATTGCCATCTTGAGCAAAAGCTACACTTTTCACCCATTTGTTATGAGCTGTAAATTTCACTTTTGATTGTTTTTTTTTCCAGTCCCATAGATGTACTGCACTATTTCTGTCACCAAGAACTAATAAAGAGTCATCATAGTTTAAAGTTACACTTTCAATCATCCCTGATTTAGTTTCGATTTTTTGAGCTAAGCAGAGTTTTTCTAATGACCAGATACGAATAGTATAATCCGCAGCACCAGATACAATATATTTATCATCATGAGTTACTTTTACAGTAAAAACCGTGTCAGTATGGCCTTCAAGCTTTTTAAGCATTTTCGGGGTTCTGAGATCCCAGATGATAACAAGTTTATCCTGAGCACCACTTGCAGCAAGATTAGAGTCGTGGCTGACTGTTACGCAGAAAATCGGGTTTTCGTGACCGACTAGATTGAAAAGCTCAGTTTTCGTTGCAAAGTCCCAAACACGTAAAGTCTTATCCCCTGACACACTGATTATATTCTGAAGGTTTGGGGTTACTGCAACTCCCCATACTGTATCAGTATGCCCATTAAGTATCCCAACTTCTTTTTTCTCTTCAATGCTCCAAATCCTCACACTTCGGTCTTCAGCTCCTGATACAACATACTTATTATCTCTAGTAATAGCAACTGACATTATACATTTTTGATGACCTCTCATAGCTATAACTCTTGATTTTATACCAATCGGCCACTTGCGTAATGTCTTATCTGATGCTCCAGATAACAAAAACTTCCCATCTTTTGATAGAGACAGGCCAAAAACATACCCTTCATGACCTTCTAAGTTAAACTCCTCAGTTTTTTCTTTTATATTAACAACACGCATTGTTTTATCTGCGGAACATGTTATAAAATAGCAACTATCAGATGTTGTAACCAAATTCCTTACCCAATTATTATGCACATCGAAAACCATAACTTCAGTCCTATCCTCATAATTCAACACTTTCACTGTATTGTTCCTTGTCCCATAAACTATGAACTTACTATCACTTGTCACTGCTAAGCTTTGTATAACCCCTGAATTGCAATTGTGATCAGTTATAAGTGCTTTTGTGTCAAAATTCCAAAATCTCAAATGTGAATCCCAGCCTCCAGCTATAATACTCTTCCCGTCTTTGCCTAATGCTAATCCGAAAACTGAACTATTCCCACATTCCAATGCTGCTACTTCAGTTTGTGTATCCAAGTCCCATATTCGAACCTTATAATCCCCTGCACCTGATAATAAGGTTTTACGATCTTTACTGATAGCGAAACAATAGACTCCAGCTGTATGTCCATTTAATAAGAATAACTGTATTCTATTCCGCCAGTCCCATATTCTTATTGAGTTATCCCATGCACCTGATATCAGATTCTCATCATTTTCAGTGAGCTCCAGAGCATTTACAGTACTTGTATGACCTTCAAGTTTACCTTCAGCTAAGCCAGTCTCAGCGTTCCATATAATAATTGTCTTGTCTTCAGAGCCTGAAAATATGAATTTGTTGTCACTTGTAGACATAGTTGACCACACTGCGCCTGTGTGTCCATAGAACACTTGATGGCTGTAAGGGTCCCAGTCGTTTAAATTACGCATAATTTCATCCATTTTGCTCAGTGGCTTAGCTTCATCTTCTTCTGAAAGCAGAAACTTTTCTTGTAAATCCTTTTCCAACATATTTATATCTTAGCTACAATTAAATTACATCACTTTTTCGAAATCCTATTAGGTTTTCTCAAGAAACTCGGGATGTACTGGGATTTTTTCTTACTATGTTTGAGCTTTGGTGACTGTCTTGACACTGCAGTTTTTTCTTTGAGTTTAGGTGTGTTCATACTTCTAGCCACTGGGGATAAGCTTATAGTCAAAGCCATATTTTTCATAGAACTCCTTGGGGATTTGAATGTTGTAGGAGAAGTTGAGGTTTTACTCATGATTTCAGGCATGAAGTCTTTAGGTTTTTCTATAAGACTTTCATAGTTTTTGGAGTCATTGAGGAAGTCTTCAGGTTTTTTCAGGTCTAAATCAGCAAAACAGGTTTCGGGTCTTCTTTCTAGGTCCGGTTCTTTTGCTTGAGGTAGAGTTTTGGATTTACGTTCTACTTCGAGAAGCTGGTCTCGGAAATAGTCTCGTTCTTTGGTTACCCGTGAAATTGTCTCTTTTTGTTGTTCGATCTCATTGCGCAGGTCATCATTTGCGTGCAACAGAATGCAGATTTTTTGGTTCAGGGTTTTTACTTGTTCTGTCTCTGAGAAAATCAGACTGTCGTCATCTTCGATATATAAAAGTTTCATTGAAGCTTCGTTGTACTTTTCTTCGTATGCCTCTTTAAGTGATGTTACCTGTTTGAGTTCCATCTCTAATCTTTCAGCTTCAAGTTTGTAGTCTTTGAGCATAGCATTTTGCTGTTCAAGTGCATGGATTCGGTGTTCTAGTTCACTTGTGTAACCTGGTGAGTATTGGATATCTTCCAGTTCGGTAGTGAAATCATTGATTGCATACATAATTATCTAACAACCTTATCTTATTAACTAAACCAAGTTTTTATGTTTTCAATGTTTTATATAGGAATTACGCTGTTAAAATAATAGGAATTAGCTGTTATAATAATAGGAATCCTGCATTTTTTATGATGAGAAATTGTATGAAATATCCTATCCAAATTACCTAACTCTAACTTCTAATCGTTTCAAAATATCCTAAACATACAAATTAACAATAAAAAATTCTTATCATAAAGCCACAATTCACAGCATCCATATTGCTTTAGCATAAAAACCATCATAATTTTCCTTGTCTACAAAAACTTTCATCTAAATATGTTTTACATTATCTTTACTATTAATTATTCTATGTTCGTCATAACTGGAAACGCTCTTCCAATATTCTTATGCGTGCTTGTAGGAGGAAAAGGCATTTTATTCATATTAAAAGTATTATACGCAATGCC